>RXPK01003137.1:0-61489 GCA_004143645.1 Protaetia brevitarsis
TCGAGCTTGGACATGTAAGGCAGCCCCAATATAAAAAAGTGCTGCAATGCTATAAGTGATGATAAACAAATCTGTATATTTTGCTAAGTTTGAAGAAAACAATAGTTCTAGTCGACAAGCAGCCACAATCATCGATGCTAGTCATTCATCGATTAATTCGAAAGCATAGAAGAAAATAAAAATGCATTCCTATAAAATGATACCAAACTCAGAAGTTCATGGAAGACGTTTTGATAGGAGAACGTATTTTGTGAACAATGAATGGCAATGTTAGATAACAATGTGATCCAATTGGACATGTTTTGTTTTCTGATGAGTCCACCTTTACAATTACACCGGTCATGCTAATCGTTCAAAACTGCCGCTATGGTCGAGGGAAAAATCGCACACTGGATGAGAGAAGAATATACACAATACCCTGTAAAGGTTAATGTTTGGGCAGAAATTGTTGGAGATCAAATCATAGGTTCTTTTTTCATTGATGACAATTTGAATGGCGATAGTTATTTAGCACCCCTCCAAAATAATGTCGTGCCAACTTTGACAAAGTTATATCCTGATTCAGCAAATCCACAAGTGCCAGCGAATATGATATGGTTTCAGCAAGATACAGCACCGTCTCATTACCAAACCAATGTCCGGCATTACCTAAACCGAATATTTCCAAATCAATGGATAGGGAGGTGAGAGATCGATTTTAATGGCCAGTACGATTCCCTGATCTTACGCCCTTCTTTCTTATGTGGATAGATTGTCATTGTCATACATGGAATCGACTTAGCTGACTTAAGAAGACGAATAACGCTTGCGAGTAGATCGGTCACACCTGAAATATTGAGTAATGTTAGAAGAAATTTTCTATTTACGTTTGCTAGGATGTTTTCTTCATCGCCACTTTGACAGTTTAATGTTTTTCTTTTTTTTTTTTTTTTTACAATATCAAGGAATAAATCAGAGTTACTTATTAGTTTGGTTTTTGTTTTTCCGAATTTCTTCTTATTCAAATAATTTTTCTTTCTTAATGGTTTTTTTTGAAAAACTGAACAACTTAATATCGTTAAAGAGGTTGAAGATACGGTATAGGAAAAATTTAGTATATGAAATATGTCTAGAATTTTCTGAAGAATCCAAAAATTGAATAATATACAGGGTGTAGCGTTTAAAATAAAAAAGTTGGTATTGGCTACTGTTACATGACACACCATGCATAAAACGTTTCTGTTGAAAAAAAAATGATGCACAACTAGAAATACCAATCGACGGGTCTGAGAGTTTCTTCGAACACGCACCCATTTATTTATTATCGAATTTATTCGTTTTGGCTAATACATAGTGTATAAGCAAAGTAATGAAAATACTTAGAATATCGTATATTACTGAAGTTACAAATTTTAAATTCCGAGCATTTGTTCTGAAAAATGCAGTAATAATAACAAGTTAAAACTAAAAATTATATGAAAAAAATGTTGTAAAGATAAATATGGATGTAGGTATATGATTTTCTATCAGTTTTGTTACACTAGAATAATATATTTACAAAATGGTAAGCTATACTTTATTTATGAAAAGCTAAATAATTCATCCTAAACCCCGTGCTCAACCTAAAGATACTACACGTGGCTACCTATTTAAGTACTATGTGGATTCCATTCCAACAATTGAAATGTTCCTACTGTAACTAAATAATTTCCCTATAAACTATACTACCGAACAAGGTATAAAGACAAATAAGTTCTTAATTTAAACATGTATTTAATTGTATATGCTTTAATTTATCGATTTATGTGCTCACATATCCTAATGGACTCCTTGAATCCTATTTATAGAAATATATCTATTATTGCTTAAAAAATACTTGCGTATAAAACATAAAAAAGATATTATTATTACTTACCTTATATTCAGCAAGTTACTGTTTATATTGTACCCTCCATCTGTATTAGGCACACTAAAGTCTATACATTCGATGTGATTAATCTAAATAAAACTGTTGGCAGATAGGTACAGTATGAGCCTTTGTTAACTACAGTCAATTCTGTATTTTCGCAAAACTTCGCACTCACATGGATTCTACTTGAACACCTGCAGTCCTAATTCAATAGAAATAAGCTGACAGGGGGAGGAGGCTTGAAGATGTAGTATTGAAAGAACTGGTATATTACTTTTTACTTTACTTGGAATTGTTTTATATTTTAACTACAATTAAATTGTTAAATTTTAAGAGTGACTACACTTAATTTTGGTATCAAAATCATGGGAATTAAATACCTAGCATTCGCAGTGACTTTCTGCATTTAACTCGACTATGGTAGAAAATGTACAACGAGTAAATGTTAATAATAACACCGAAATATCTGACTAGCCCAATGTTTATGTTAACACCGAGCATTTTCGAATAGTATAGAGCTCACGATACAATTTCAAGGCTTTAAAGTTCTTCAAGATTTTATTAAACGAGACCTTCAAGTCTTTCAGGAATGTGACATTACACAAAGCTCATGTTCTAGAGCTACTAGGATCTAATCCTAGTGATATCATCATGGGGCTTCTCGTTTTACAAACAAAGTTAACATTTATCTTCATATTACTTTTGTAAAATAATAAAATTTAACAATTAGAAAAACTATAGAAATTTTATTCATAATTACTTCTCTGGATTTCAGATTCCTTTACTGCTGCTGTCCCGAAATATTCACCAAGGATACACCTGCAGAAAAACCGAAGAAAAAGTCAGCGGATACGAAACAGAGCTACAGCTACAGATCAAACCACAAAGCTTTAGGCCAAATGAAAAGACTGGACGTTATAGATACAAAATGTTGTTCATCGTTCGCACTTTCATAGGAGGTGCTTCGATCGCGTCATTTTTTTTTTATATAATGAGCTGTAAATAATATTGTTCATAAGTAGTTTTTATATACCTAACATAATGTATGTACAAACAAATAATAAAATCGAATGATGTATTATGGATTAGGTATATCTCAGGTATATGAAAAGATATTAATAAATGGTTACAAAGTAGCATTAGAATTTAAGTTTATAAATAAAGAAATACCAATTAATGCGTTATGGTTTTTCACGTTAAATTTTTTGTTGAGTCCATTTTTTGCTCCAGTGAAGTTAGTAACTACTGAGCCCAAAAGCAACAGATTAACTATTAAAGGCAGGATAAGATCCATAACGATGTACGCAGCGGATACTATCGCATGAGATTAAGAAGAAATAGAAAAAAATAAAAGTAACAGAAAAAAAGATATTGAGAACGTATATATTTGCTATGATTTTCTTATAATTAGCCATTATTTATTTTTATTCAAATTTAGTTAATTTAATGCTCATCTGAAACGGTTTTGGAGCTCCTCTGCTTTCCCCAGCAGGACATCCGGAAAATTAGCAACTATGAGAATTTGCGCAGAATTTATGGTACAAAAATTATACTTCACGCCGAAACAATGTTTAATAACCAACCCACATAGTTATTAAGTTGCAATAAAATATAATATGTCATAAATTCGTATGTAGAAGGAATACAATGGGTCAAAATGCTGAAAACGCACAATGCTAATATTTATTTGACATGCAGTAACGTGAATTATTGAACAATATCATAAACGAAACCATAAATTTATACCCTTCAGACAATCGAGGACCGCACTGCTATACGGATATTGTCAATTAGAAAGCTAGTCGGTCATTACCTACGTATTTGTAAAGATTCATGTTCTGCGAACGTCTAGATTTAGACTTTGTGTTGTCTTATTGAGCTCTAGGATCGTTTATTTATATTTTTGTTCATATTAACGCGTTAAACAAACTATTTTACAGTTGTTACAAATATGTGCACCGACTATATATGCATTGCCTATAGGTAAACACAAAACATTTCAAAAATTAGTTGGACAGTTTTCGCAAATGGAATCCGAGAGGTTAGTTGTTTAATTTGTCTCGCTTGTTTTAATCGCTTTTAGTAATGCAAACTGTGGATAGATGGCATGTCTAAACAGAAGGAAATGAACTATAATTACCTACTTTTTAGAGCCCTTACTTAATTTATATTGTAACAATAATGAGTCACAGATAATAATATAACAGATGTTATTTATTATTCTTATGAAACTTAAAAATAATATTCTATAATTAGCGAATTACTAAGTCATTATTCTTGTTTCAGTGAAATTTTAAATGTTACCGAATACTTAGGTACACTGTAGTAGATGACAAATTAGATCATTAGTTACAATAGTAGTATTATTCAGGGCCGCCCCGTACGGGTGTGCAGGTTATTCCCCGCACAAAGGCACCTTACACAAGGGGCACCATTTCTACATGGGATATGCATACAGGGTGTGTTTTTTATCTTGAGACAACGGAATATCTCTAAAACACTGCATCAAATCAAAAAAGATCTTAATAAGATTTGTTATAATGTGAGGGCTGACTGGTGGCACAGACTCGAATCCCCCACCGTCACCCCTCCGAGTGGAGGGGAATAACTTAAATCTTTAAATGGAAACCCATTTCGTAATTACAGATTCGGATTCTACGCCATCAAGTAGTGTGAGTTTTTGTTTGAAACTTTGTGTCGATTCGTTACAGATTGCGCTGTAATCACAAAAAACATGATTGTGACCGTCTAGAAAAAATATACAAAAAAGAGAAGCAAGCAAACATGATTATGTTGTGTTTTTTTATTTTAACATAAACTAACATTTCAAAAAGCCATGTGTTCGAAAGCTGTGCTCCTTCACTTTCGATACAGTTTATTTATTCGCAATTGGAATGGCTATTACAACGATAACACAGTACTTTATTTCAGGTTACTGTGTAATACTCACCACATTGTCCTGATCCGCCCGATTTAGATTATTTAATATTAATCCATAGCAAATAGTTTAGTGTTCGAATATTGGAACAGTAATGGAGGATATAACATTACAAGAGAGAATTTGAATGATTTACATCAATGGAGAAAGTGGTAGGAGATATCGATGATTGCTGTAATCTTTATTCACAACGTTTTCCCGACAAGGTGCGATCGCGTGCTTCTTTTTACCGAGTCGTTCAACAGTTCTCTATCGAAGGAACATATAAAAACTCACCCTGTATAATAAATAAATTACTATTGTATTTGACAGACTTTACGAGATTCGAGTTCAGCAAATCTTCAATTACAAAAATGCTTATCGCATATCTCGTGCAAAAATATAACACTCTTTCTTAAAACACGTTTGTTTATTCCTTACTATATATTCAGATTGTCCGTATCAAGACTTTAATCGGTCTACTGACGCAACGGAACAAAAGTTGTTTGAAAAAATATTGGCAATCCGTGATGGAATGTTTAATTTATATTATTTTGTATTTATCAAAACAATGTTTGATATTTAGAGGTACATACATCAAAAGTATTATTTGATTACAACAATGGTAGCTTTTTAAAATTAGTAGAAACTACAGCAAAATTTGATTAAATTATGGCTGAATATTTACGCCGAATTCAAACGTCCAAGAAAAGAAATATTGCTCAGTATTAGGTAACAAGATACAAAATGAAATTATAAATATTATTGCTAATGGCTTAAAGCAAAGGATTTTGGAAATAATCAAAGAGTCAAAATACTGTTCTATACACCTGATTTGAGTCATAAGAAACAATCAACTATAATTATTAGATTTGTGTATCACAGAACCACGAATTGCCCAGAAATTCGTGAATATTTTTTAGGTTACCAATCTGTGAAAATTTGAATTTGTATTAAATCATTTAAAATATTTAAAAATTGATATTGGCAAATACGTGCAACCATATATACCATCTCCTATGAGAAGAAAAAAAGACAACAAAAAAACATTGAAACAAATTCAAGAGCTTTCTTTATTCCATAATCAGCTCATTCTTTAAATTTAGTTGTCAATGATGTAGCAAAAGTACCATATGAAACAGTATTTTTTTGGAGTGGTGCAAGAATTATATAATTACTTTTCAGTATCAGTGAAGCGATGGGAAGTATTAAAAAGAAATATTACATATTTAAGTTTAAAACCGCTCTCTTCTACTAGATGAGAAAGTAGAATTAATTTCTCCAAATAATATGCTTTACCCAAGAAAAGTTGTGGGTTGGTGGTTTGCCACTTTTAGTGTTCATAACAGACAACAACCTAAAAAGAAGTTTTGACGGAAGCGTATAAACTATTGGATATTATTTGTACAACCCCCATGTCGACAGCAGAGTGTGAACGATGTTTTTCCACTCTCAAACGCATTAAAACTTTTCTGAGAAGCACAATGTCAGAAGATCGACTGAACGTATTTTTACAACAAAGTCGTAGACGTCGTATGACGTGCCGTCATAAAAAATAGGAGAATGGCTTTTATGTACAAAAAAATAGACAAGTTCTTATTTTGTGCCCACCCTCCTTCATAACTCACGAGCCGCCACTGAATGGCAGATTGTTGAAAAAGAAACAATTATCGAAAACTTACTATAAAAGACGTAATGAAAACATATTACGCGGAAAACCGGTTAAAAATTATTCATTCCTGCATTAATTAATCTGCATATTCTCATAATAAACATTGATCAAGTTGAAGACTATTGTGTTTGCAATCTTAAAAATTCCAGGCACACGTAACAAATTATTGGCTCATTTTTCAGATATTATTACACGCATATTACAATTATAACTCGCGCTATTGTTCCAATGCAATGGGTACTTTATTATTTTACGGCAATTGTAATTCTATCATAAAATAAAGGAACGCCTTTAGACAGGTAAAAGCCGAAAGAACTAGTAGTATTACAAAAAAAAATAATGAGGCGCATACCCCGCGACCTCGTCAAATAAGCTCGCTACAAGTATTTATATAATAACTATTTATTAGTATCTATTGTAGATTCGAAGTTTTAATATGATTTTTTTGAGTTATTCAGAAGCATGTAGTGATAAATATGGACCTACTTCTCCTACAATGATATTGCTGCAATCTCTCAAGAATTTTGAAATATTTTTTCCATCCGAACGTTATCGTACTGAAATAATATAGGAGGCTGGCTAAGTCGTTGGCAAAGTTTTTCAATAACATTTAATACTTCTGTGCGTATATTGGTGATGTGATTGTTACACTCGCTGCATTGTGTTAAGGTAAATAGTTGAAAGTGACGGTTAACGGTACTGCGTCGTAGAATGCCAAAATACCAGGTCAATGCATGTGATAAAACGTAAGTAGAATTAGGATATATCAACCAAGATCTTATTAGAAACAGGTTAAATACAGTTGGATGTGAATATAAATAGGTTTATTATAAAATATGTCATCCCGGAAATATTTTCGAACATAAAATATTCACTTTATTAAATCGGTTACATTTTATTGGCTTTAAATTATTGAATTAGCTGAATTAGAATCTTGTTCTGCATATTCAGCAAAAAATCGAATATGTAATTTGTTTCGCAAAGCAATTTTAATGTTCTAAATATGTTTAACTAGATGCGAAGAATAATTACTGTAAAATGTGTCAACAAATTGGCTCATATTTTGTCATCTTCCTAACATAATATTTTCGCAGCATGGTATTTTTTAAAATGGCAGCTTACACTTGCTAAACTTTTAAAGGTATAAAATTCAAACCACATTGTTTAATAAAGCATTTCTCTGAATTTCTAATAATTTATATATAGAATGTCTCCAAATTGAGTTTACAAGCAAAACTTCTCGAATATCTTTTCGCCCAAAAATTAAAAGATATTCGAGAAGTTTTACTTTTAATAGAAATTAGCCTACCGTGTAAAAATCGAGATCAAATGTACAGGGTGTTGGTAAATTATGAAAACGTAAAAATGTTTCAAGAGAGAAATGTTATTATTTACTACTTTAGACCAAATTCTTATAAGAGAAATTGATTACTTTTATTTCAAATATTCATAAAAATTCAAAACAAAAACTAGGAGTGTGTATATAGTACTATAGAGTTTTATGATATTGCGAATAATAATTTTTATAAAACATGGACTATCAATTTCAATATAACTGCAGCAATTATTATTTAGATCTTATTTAGAAGAAATTGTATTTTTTTATATATTATCGCTATTCAGCAGGTGAAACTAATCAATTTGTAAGTGAGAGAAATTATAGAAAATATGTAATGAAAATATCCAGCATTTAAATCACAGCAAAGTGAGAAAACAACAAATATTATCCACAGTATAGCTTTTTCTCTTACTATACAGGATATTCCATGTAAGTGGTTCATTAAAAGTTTATGATGTTCTATTATTTAGTTATATTTGAGATTTTGGCACCATTATCTGTTCGATTGGAGCTATAAATGTGAAATACTTTAACCAAAATATCACTTCCGGTTGATCGGAAATGGACGTCAACTTTGTTATTTTAAATAGAATGATATAATGTTTTTATTCATTTTTGGATTCTACCGACTATAAATCGTCAGTTTTCATTAGCTATTTCACTATAGTTACATGTTGCCGTTTTTGAGTTATTTAGGTTTTTCCTTTTTTATAGTCATAATCATTGCATCATTGAGAAATTAATATCTCAGTTACTAATACTGGAAATAGAGGCTCCAAATTTGCTATGTTATGAATGTAGACATAACCCTAAGAAACGGTACACACACTTTTACATTCCTAAACATACCGGTGTTCCAAAACTGAGGAATAAAGTGACATTATTTTCAAATGCAGAAAACGTCTTTTTTTTAAATAGAAACCCTGTATTTTAATTCGAAATTAGGAAGTAAATATCATGCGCTATCATTTTATATCAGCATTCCCTATACCTATCTTTAATAGATTTTGAGATATGAGCGACTTTTTGTTAAACAGACTAATTAGCCCTATCTTTAAATGTTTGTAGCTGGCTCTGAATGGAATTAATGTCAAATTCATTGACTAACAATAATATAAGTGTTTATGTATATCATCGTAATTACACTTTTGTACAACTCAATATTAATAGAAATGGACAATTCGAACAGCGACATTCTTGTATGGTTATTCAAGGAATAATATATGAATTTGACATTTATCCCATTCAGAGCCAGCTACAAACATTTAAACATAGGCTTAGTTAGTCTGTTTAGCAAATAGTCGCTCATATCTCAAAATCTATTAAAGATAGGTATAGGGAATGCTGATGTAAAATGATAGGGGATGATATTTACTTCCTAACTGCGAATTAAAATACAAGGTGTTCTATTTAAAAAAAAAATGAGTTTTCTGCATTTGAAAATATGTCATTTCGTTCCTCAGTTTTGAACACCCTGTATGTAGAATGTAAAGTGTGCGTATCGTTTCTTAGAGTTATATCTATATTCATAACATAGCAAATTTGGAGTCTCTACTTGCAGTATTAACCGAGATATTAATTTCTGAATGATGCAGTGATTATGACTAAAAGAAAAAAGAAAAACTTAAATAACTCAAAAACGGCAACATGTAGTTATAGGAATAGCTAATGAAAACTGACGTATTTATGGTCGTAGAATTCAAAAATTAATAAAAAATTAGACCATTCTATTTAAAATAACAAAGTTGACATCCATTTCCGGTCAACCGGAAGTGATAGTTTGGTTAAAGTATTTTACATTTATAGCTCCAATCGAACAGATAATGGTGCCTTTAATGGTATAAAAAGAATAATAAAATTGCCATGTACATTTTGGAAGCCACAACATACGTGTTTGTGGTTGTCAACATCCGAATAAAGGACCATATTCATGCTCCAGCTTGTACCCTTCATGTACTATCTTTAATAAATTAAATGCGAATTGAAGCTCCACAAATCTTCGATTATTTATGCAACCGAAACTACAAGTATTGCGTACCGAGCAATGCGTAATTCAGAATTGTTTGCAAATAATTTTTAATTCCTATTTCAGTGTGCTTCGATTGTATTCATATCGAAGATTTGTGGATTTGTGTTGGCTATCGATAACTATCGATAGTCGACTATCGATAATTATGAATATTCGAGTATCGATAGTTGAACATCGACGTGCCCACCACGAATATATTTAGTTTTAGTGTACAACGCAGAATGATGCCCAAATTCAATAGCAATATTACAAGCATCGTCTTAATGTGTTATTTTTTTTTATATACATAAGCTAGGTTTGTGCTAATTAAAAACGTTTGGATTATCAGTCATCAACTATTCACTGAGTGGAACTAATTCTTTCTCTTGTAATATCTATAGTAGCTGGTAGATGGAACCATGAAACGAAATACGAATGTTAAGACAATTATCATTAGCATGCAACAAAAAAAAAAAAAACACACAAATAATAAATAGCAAGAAACAAAATACAATGTAATTCTGAGGCCTTGTTTTTTCAGTAGAGTGGTGGGCACTATCGCTAGTTATCGATAATCAACTATCCATAGTTATCGATATTCAACTATCGATAGTTATCGATAGTTAGCAACAGTCAACTACCAATAGTTAACTATCGATAGTACTATTGATAACTATCGATAGTTGGTCCGACTATCGATAGTGCCCACCACTAGTTATAATGATATTCAATGTTTATCAGTGGCGGCTAATGCATACGTCACAGGCGGGACCAATACAATGATTAAAGCTCGTGTGCTATCGTCCGAAATACGAACTTATACGAAGAAATTAGATCATTGTAATGGCCCTGGAAAAACGTAAGCACCAGCCGCCGATAATATTCATATAGCTGCTATGTAGTTTTCGAAAGTTAACTGTAATGTCGTAAATTTTTTAATGGACATTTCGCCGTTTTCAAAGATAATAATTATTAACCTTTACATTTTTAGAGTTGCCACGTATTCCAAATATAAAAATATATTGTAACTTGACACATACTAAATGTTGTTAATATTATTCTTTTAATAAACTGTGTCTTCTAAATAATTCAATACGTGATTATAAATAATTCTAAATAGGAATATATGTATATACAGCGACTTCTTCCCACAATTTCTTTATTAAAATTTATAAGCTAAGCAACTAGTTTCTTGCCTTAGCACATCATCAAGCTATAAGAGGTTAGACTTATATAAAGAGAGGTTTCTCAAAGCCGGTTTTAAGACCGTTTTAGAAAACCCGATGTTCAAAATCGATTACGAAAGCCGATTCTAAAAACCCCTTACGGCTTTTTGTTTTAAAGGCGATTAATCGCCACATGCAAAACCGGTTTGACATAGAACCAGTTTCGATCCGCAGCACTAATGGATATACATGGGTGCGTAAATAGTATTGCACCAAATGACATTTTGAAACTGCTTGACATTTAAATTCGATGCTTGGTGGGGCTAAATTATGTATACCTATACGTAATACATATCCAAATTTATATGGTTCATTTGTTTTATGCAACTTGTGTTTGTCGGAGGCGGCTATCTTGATATTTTTTAAATGGCAATCTATAGGTCTAATTTGGTATAAAAAAATCACAAAGTAAAATTCAAATGATGTTGTTGATCTACTTTATAACATTAATCAACACTTTCCAAATATATCCAAAAGTCCATGGGATTTATACCTGCAACCTAAGGAACCATTCAGTTGGATCCCTGTGTATTTCCCTGGAAAATTGAGGTTTAAGAATGCACGAACTAGCTTGCGGATTTATTGGATTTGGTTTAATCTCTCTATTTGTGATAACACTAAATTAAACAACTAAAAAAAGTAATAGCTGGTAATAAATTCTTACACATTATGAATCACATGATTTCAATACTTCAGTTAATCGTTTTAAATATACTAATAAAAACTAAATGGCAAATGGGCATATAACAACCGAAACATTAAATAATTTATTTGTATAGGATATGCCATAACATTAATAGTTTACTTTTACATTGGATAAACGGTTTCTGCAAGTAGGTGAATCGAATTTTATGATATGTATTTATATTGGCTGTCTCTCTTCAAGGATTTAAACATTTAAAGTCGATATACAAATACAGCGAAACCTACTTAAAATGGACAATTACAAGTCGAACGGATTTTTCCGTTGCAAAGGGGTTTGACAACATGTTGTTAAGAAATAATGTGCATATTTTACTTTATGTGTGTATTTATTTTCCATCGGATGTAAACAAAAATAGTACTAATTTATTCAGAGGAGTTCTAAAAGACAGTTAAATGGTATAAAAAAAATGTAAAAAAAAAGATATATAAACTACATAGAATAAAAAATAAGTGTGGAAATATTTTAATATGTACGTAGATACATCGATAAAAAAGTTTGTTTTTCAAAGTTTTTGTAGCGTCTGTTCAAGAGAAGTAAATTTACGTACTACTGACGAAAATTAAACTGTTTTTCTTTGTGAGTAGGAGGGTGTTCTTTGTAAATGGAATATTCTACAAAGAGGTGTCCTTTAAGAGAGGTTTTACTGTACTATGAAATAAAGGAAAATTAATCATTAAATGTTCCATTAACAAGTTGAATGACTTTAAACGATAGCCTTTCGAACTAATCGTCTTAACACAATTTAATTTTAACTTACAACACTTGTTTTTATTGAATAATTTTATTGCTGAAACCAATACAACAAACACTTAGGTCAAGATAAATTATCAATGACATTTATTAATTGTTTTTTTTTTCGTTTTAATTGAAAATTAGTAATCAATAATTATGTAATTGTTTTTTTCCACTTATTATCACAAGAAAACGGACAGTAAACAAAAGGTTGCATATACGTGGGAACACATAGTACGGAGCGTGATTTTCAGTTAATTTCGTGAATATTTTGCGCGCTAAATTCAAACATGAAAATGGCATTTTCATATCAGCTATGTTTCCTTAAATAAGTACGGCCGCGTCAATTTTCTGACCCAATTTTAAATAGTTCTGAAACAAAATATAAAAAATTTAAAAAAATATATTTTATTTTCTTAAGAATTACAATAAATATAGTTAGCTGGTAATCAGAAAACATCTTCCATGGTATTTTAAATACAAGTTAGATTGAATAATGTAATATTCAATTTATCTGCCACAATTTTCTTTTGTATTAAATTATTCCTGTCTGATTCAAAAAAAAACATGCAGAATGGATTATATAAAAGTCCTCACCGATTAAGAATTAAACTTTTAGAACAAAAAAAAGTAGATTCTACAGAATATTCTTAAGCTTAATATTTTGTTTTTCATAATTACAATTACTATGCCAAATTTAAAGGAGATTAAATGAAACGGCCAATCTTGAGCTACCGATTTTATTTTTGCCTTTATATGCAACATTTCGATATATTCGAATAACTTTCTCAAACTACAAAGTTCATTTACAATAATAATATTATTTCTATATTTCAAATAACATTCTTAGCCAATCAAAGCACTAATTACAAATAAGACAATGTAAACATTTTCTTTGTATTTTACAATACAGTAAATTCCTTACATGGTCTTATTTTAGTTAATTTCTTGATTAGTAAGAATTGTTATTATTGTAAATCAACTTAGTGGCTTGAGAAAGATATTCGAATATATCAAAGCGTCACAAATGAAGAGAAATGTAAAATAGATAGACCATATAGCTCAAGATTGCACATAGAGTTACTATACTTATACTCTCGCGTGCCGTATATTTTAATTTGTTAGTAGAAAATTTTAAGTACAACAACCTTGGTGGTTTTTTTTTGAAAGATTTCATAGGAGTTGTCCTGTCTACGAGATATCACTTGATTATAATATTTTTATTCAACCTCACCAGAAAATATATATAAAAACGAAATTTTTTCCATAGATATCTTGTTTAATAAATTGTTTATACGATAAATATGTAAGGGGTTATCGAATGTGAAAATATGTATCATTGCGTAATTAACAAATACCACGTTTGTAAATACGTACGCATTTTTTGTTGTTTAGCAATTTGCATATCAATTGTTATGTTTCCTTATCCAAAATATACACAGGAAGATTTTGAATTAATACGAATGATTTCTATTATTTTACTATAGATAACAATATTGAATAATTTTAAGAAATAAAGTCTACTCATAAAGTTCATTCTCAACTTGTATGGGTATACAGATGTTTCATTAACAAGGGAACGTCGCTATCCACAAATCGCAGATTTCTTAATAGAATTTTGTCAGTTTTTAGACCTCATCATGCAGTCTGATACTCTCTATTGCTGCGGAGCTTCAACTTTAAGGGGTGCAATTTGACTTTGAAATTCGGTCCTTTTCGTGTATCCAAAATAACTTTTAAATAGTGAGAGTGATCTTGACGGTCATTAATAGAGTTTTTATTATTTTTAATTTGGATCATTTCTAAAACTGTTCTTGCTTTGTAGTTTTCTTCTTTCATTCAAATTTTCTGTCCTGTTTAAAAGTTATCATATGTTTTTTTAAATCAGTAATGTTAATGGAAGATTTGCGTCCTTTAAGACGATCGCTCAAATGTTTGGTCTGTCCAATGTAGGTGCATACGCCATCGTAGTTTTTACATTTTTACACAGGTTTTTATAAGCAACATGGGTCTGTTTGAATTTCGAAGTGATGCTTCTAAGTTGTATATACAAAAATTTAAGATTATTATAATTTTTATGAGCAACTTTAATGTTATATACGGGAATAAAATTTCATTTATTTTTTCTGGCAATGTCTACGAACGTATGGTAAGGCTAAATAGTTTGTTGTAGGAGGATTTTCTTTGGATTAGACATTTTTACATTACATAAAGCATTATAGACCTTATTTAATTGCTGTTTGTAATTTTTTTGCATAAAAGATTCAGGATAATTATTTAATTTGAGAAAATGTTTTATTTATAGAAGTACTGTAGGTCTATATATTGGACTTGTTAACTGAATAGCTCTGTCAAAAAAAGAGAAGTATTTAATACTTTTTTTTTAATAGAAATATGTTGACAAGAGTCATAATTTAAATACCTTTGGTTGATTGATTCATTGATTACCATTTATATGAAAAATATAAACCCATTTTGTATATTTTCAGTTGTATAATTGGTAATTTTGAAAAAGTTGTGGGGCACCACAACGAAACGTCAATTAAATCATTTCCTCACAATTTTAACATTGTTTTTAATAATTTTATCCGCTAAACCACGAACATACACTTCCAATTTTTAAAGTTAGCTTCAATATTTTTTGGAAAAATCCAGCCTTTACGGAAGTATGGATACCTTTGCTGCTTAAAGTGTACTAAAAGTGCAAATTTTAAACCTAGTTTAACGACGTCTCGGGCTAACTTGACGTGACATCCAATTTAAGTAAAATATACAGAAAATATCACGTTCCAGTTACGTTTACGGGGTATGTATGAAAAAATATCTTTAAATCATTTTGAGTTATAAGCATTTTCTTTTTTTAAATACGACTCTTCTTGATTTAATTTTATTTAATGTAGGCTATGAATGTTTGACAGCAACACCAGGTCACACACTATTCATTGAATTTTACTAATTTATCATATCTTACTTAAGTAATAACCCCTGAAAATGGAAGAATTAGCATATATGCAAATTGAGGTATTATGAATTTATTTATTGTTAACGAGTAGTGTGATAAAAACATCACCAGTTTCACATGTTCACATGTTTTCAAAGTTACAAAGAAATTTTATTCATTTTGGATCCTCTCTAAAAGCACCTAGAGTTTTGCCTCAAACTTATGAAAAAACGAAGGAAACGTCACTAACGTTTTAGCATACTCTGAAGCACCACAACCTCAATCATCAATACGTTGTGCCGAACAAGAGTTAGGAGTCAATTCAGAGAATTCTCAAGAAAAACAAAATGCCTGCTTTTAAGTACGCTAAAGTTCAGGAGATTTTACAAAAAAGAGTAATAATTTTGTGGACAATTAAGTTTTAGCATACTCTGAAGCACCACAACCTCAATCATCAATACGTTGTGCCGAACAAGAGTTAGGAGTCAATTTAGAGAATTCTCAAGAAAAACAAAATGCCTGCTTTTAAGTACGCTAAAGTTCAGGAGATTTTACAAAAAAGAATAATAATTTTGTGGACAATTGTTAGTTCACATTTAGAGGACCTTTTCTCCTCAGATGTGACCACTTTTGTAAAGTAAGTAAACACAAAGAAAGAATTAAAAAACCAGGTTGTTCAAGCAAATTTGCAAATTTTTGGCGAGATGAAATTAGAGCCAGCATAACCACAGTTTTATCCCAAATTTTGAAATGTTTAGAAGTGAACGGCCAACCATTTGAACAATTGTTAATTTACGCATTTAAATTTACGGATGTTTCATTCCTAAATTAGCTTATAATCTTAAAAGTATCATTATACTGTTTACGCATATATTATTAAATCTTCTATTCATTTGTATTCATTACTTTTCCATATTTGGCGATTATTACTAACAACAAGCAAAATACAATAACTATGTAAAATACATGGAGTATGAATAGCTATCAAATCTTCATAGTCTAAATTAAATAAAATTAAATCATGAAGAATATGTAAAGAAAATCTTTAAATTTTATGAACTATGTTTTGAATGGGGCAATTTGATGAAAATATTTTTAAATGCTAAACATACCCCCTAGGGTCGCAAATAAAATTATACTGTTTGTGTCTTACATAAAATTTTCATATTTTTAAATGCCGAACATACCCGCTAAGGGTCGCAAATAAAATTATGGTGTTTGTTCTTAAATTAAAAATATAAATATAAATTTAAATTGGCCAATAAATTGCGCAATAAATAACTAAGTGTAAAACGGCCTTTACATAAAATAAGATAGCAAGCATAATTTTATTTGCGACCCCTAGCGGGTATGTTTAGCATTTAAAAATAAAATTATATTTAATATAATATAATAATTTAAATATTATTATATTATAAATATTTATTTTATGTAAATTATTTAAAATAAATATTTTATGTAAAGCACAGCATAATTTTATTTGCGACCCCTAGCGGGTATGTTTAGCATTTAAAAATATTTTCATCAAATTGTCCCATTCACATTGCTTAAGAGAAGAAATTCCCCACCATTATAGCCACTACAGCATATAGAAGATATCACTGGTGTCCACTACCATTGAGACAGTCCGTATAAGTTACATATGTATGTTAAATTATTTGGTTGAGGTTTGCATTAGTACAGAAAAAGAAAACTCATCTTTGGTGATTCTCAATTAAGTAAGTTTAAAGCCGGTATTAGTAAGTATTTAGACTTATTAAATACTATACACGATGAAGAAAGACATGTTTAAATGAAAAAAAAAAAAATTATATTTTTGATTTATATAGGATATATTAAACTAATATTCAGTATAGGATTGTGGTAAAAAAGCAGAAATATTTGAAACAACAATCAAATGGATAACACATTTTTATTTTTCATTACAATTTAAATAATAATTTTAAACTTTAAGCAAATAAGTTAATACTCAAAGGATTAATACTCATAACTATGTATGCATTAAGGTCATTGTCTTGAATAGATATTACTATATAATGTATGTTTATGTAAATAATACTTCAACCTCCACTAGTGATGCGGATTACGTGTGTACATAGAAGTGTATATACTGATTATTTGCAAATACTACCTTGGGAAGCTGTTTTATTATGACACTTTCATATACATACTAGTGAACAACAGTACCTATTAGTGCGTTTTACAATGACATTCGGTTTGAGGTAGGTAGGTAGATTTATATTTCTGTATGTTGTATATTAAGTTGTTCGCCCACTTCTAAAAGTACACCAAGGAGGATGGCATACTATAAATATATAGAGAACCAAATAGCAGAATTAATTAAAATTTTGTATCCAAAGTGAATTACCTGGATTCTAAAATATTTTCACCAATGCCACATTCTGCCGCTTCTACTTAAACTAGGTAACAACTTTTTCAATTTAAGTGAAATGCCTAGGATGTTTTTCATTCTTCTTCCTTATATCAATTTTGAAGCGTTTACAATATAAAAAAAAATTTCAATGTTTTTTTTGTAATTACAGAGCTACGGATGTCTTTGCTATTTATGCAATAATTAAAAATGCAATCTTTAAATATGACTTATGTGAGCTTTGCATTAACCTGCCATAACATCCAGGTGTAATTATACAGTAAGTTATACTACAGTAAATGTAAGTTATAAAAAAAAGTAAAAAGATAATACTTTTTGCAATCATTATTTTAGTGGAACATTCTGCATATCAGTCGCTCTTTGCAAAGCCTAGCAAATTTAAAAAAAATGTATGGTTTCTTGGTTAAAGCTCGCCCTTGAATATTTAAATTTGGAAGACAAAGAAAACAAGAAACGGCTACTTTGAGTTGGATTCTTTTACTTTTTGTACAGCACAATTTGTTTAGCTGCGTCTTGGTCTTCTTCAAGTTGTGGATTGCTATAACGATGTCAAAAAATTGTTACACCTAAATTACAAACATATTAAAACTCATACCTGCTAATCATTACTTTCACGCTGTTCAAGTGAACCTGGTGTTTTCTTACGGTACACTCAGCCACTGCACAGCTTATCGCAGCTTTAGTTATCCCTAAACCCGGTTGAGCTCCAGTAAATATTATTTGAGACCCCCTTTCTTGCAAGCTTTTTTGCAAGTTTGTTGCCTGTTATGCCCTCATAACTCAGCACCCACATCAAAGTAACTTTTGTTGTGTTTGGCCAGGATTCTTAGGTTTTCCAAGCAATCCCACATTCGAGATTATATTCGGGCGCATGTTTTTACTGCTATTAGTATTTTCGTTTGGTATACATGGTGTATTGCCCCAATACCATATGATTTAGGGTTTCTAGGAATCCCTAAAATGTCTTATTTTTTTTGAAGTACCTAGTTGAATTTATCCAACAAAAGTTTGCTAGATCAGGTTAGATTAGGTTAGGATTGGGGTGGTCTATGGACCTGTTTCACCGCGACCTTTTCAAATCCATTGTGATCCCCTTTTTTCCTAGAGGACGCTCTCTAATTTTGCTCTCTTAATTAGGCCTATCATCTTTGAGAGCGGCTTCTTTGTGTAGCTACTAGCTGTGGGGTTCTAGTAGAAACCTGTGTCCTCGCCAGGCCTTCACATTAGCACAGCACATGAACTGATGTTTGTTGTGCAAGTTTGCTAACTCAAACTTCTATTAAAAGAATAAACAAAAATTGTCTTTATTACACCTTATTATTATCAATAACACGTGTGCAAACTGCATCTTTATTACATTAACATGCTGGATTTATAAAACGTAGGTGTTTAAGTGGATATTACACTACAGACATTCTTTGACGGAAAGATATTGGGCAAAGAACTATTATAGTGAGTTAATCTTTACAAAAGTTTTGTAACAGCCGTATAAAAGTGCTTTCACAAACATAGCGTCGTATTCGCCATACATGTATTGTATAGTCTGTCCATAGACATAACGATGTGACTTATCCACTAGCACTCGAACTTCAGAAAAGAAATGTTTACTCAATCATTCGAGCACGGTTGGTTCACAGAGACGTATTTATAAAGATTATTATACTAAACGTCTATTATAAAAACATTTATGTTCGATTTTAAAATATATTGATATGCCTACATACATATATACTTATATATTTAAGATAAGTAGGTACATGGTTTACATTAAACTTAACTTAAATACTATTCCTAATTGTAATTGTACTTGTCAGCTAGAAGTACTCGTCTTGTATATATTATAGTAAAAGCATTTTATTTTCCAACACGTGATAAACCCAAATGCAGAAAAATATACTTACATATCAAGTAAAAGTAAGAATGAATACAACTAAAAAAATTATTTTAAAAATTAAAATTAACTACATATAAATCAAATAAAGAAAATGAGATTCGCATAAGCAAAGAAAACTAACAAAATTTCTTCTATTACCCCTTCTCATTCCTTGTTTTTTCTTTTAAATATACCATTCTGAACGACTTGCACTATTAACATCGTCTTCTATCGCATCACTACTTTCACTTGCCGAAATTTTACTACCCGTGAATACATCGTTTCTTGAATGTCCACGGTCCCTACATGTTTCTGTTTCACAAATTTAAACCTCTACACTTTGCGACAACTGTCTCAACTATGTTTCTTTATTTATTAACTTTTTATGTATGTTGACTTGAACAAATTAGTTAATTAAAAGAAAGGGGTATCGATATTCAAAATACCATTATACAATCATCAATACATCTTAAATGCAATTTCAAGTAGGTGCCTACCGCAGCAGGTAGTGGTGAAGATCATTAAAAATCGTTATATCAATGGACAGACTATACCTCAAATAACTTGGCCGGTCAAAAACACAATTAAGTGTATACCTATTGTTTTGGTGCAAAGCTTATTGTGTAAAAGTACCAACACAAGATTACAATATTTACTCAAATCACACTAGCGAATGTTTGTTACAAATAACTGTTAAGATCTTGCGAACTACACATGTTTGTCGAAATAACCGCCATTTCGTCAAAAAAAAAATATATTGGTTTATTACACCACGTTCTGCAGTAAAAAAATATTTGGCTGAATCGAATTAAAGCGAAAATATTTGTGAGGAATACATTCGAAGTATCATTATATTTAATAATGTTTATCACAAAATTACGCCATAAAAGTATAAAAGAATTACTTCTCAAACCGTAATGAACCATTTAAACAATTGTTGTTGTACAAAACGAGAGAAAATTGCTTATTATTTGATGTTTATGTCGTAGAATCTGTGTAATTGCCACTTTAATGTAAGATTAAAATTTTAAATTACCAACAAGTAAGAACAACCAGGATATCTGATATTTTATAAAATAAGTAAACATGATGACTTACCGTATTACGTTTCCAAACGTTCCTAAAGGCAACCATATAGAATTCAGATCTATTGTGATTCCCTTTTTGCTAGAAAACCCTCTTAATTAGGCCTATCATCTTTATGAGCGACTTCTTTGCTAGCTGCTAGCTGTGGGGTTCTCCACCCCCATTACTAGAAACTTTGTCCTCGCCAGGCCTCCACATTGGCACAGCATATGAACTGGCGTTTCTTTCTCCTTTTGGCGGAATCTGCAACATCATCTATTACCATACCTATGTTGTATATACGCCTATTTGGTCTGCAGTAACCAGGCAGCAGACCTATCATTTTAACAGTCTTCCTATATTTATTCAATAGATCCATAGTAAATTTAGGTCTCTGTTCCTTTAGAAAATCTTTTGCCTATCTCTGTCCCAGTGATTTTTGCCACCACTCTCTGGATTGATTATGTATACATTCATTAAAGAATTTTTTAATTTGTGATTTGATAGTGCCAAAAGAAGGGCCAACTCCAACGAATGACCTTGACGAGCCTCGCCTGGCCAGCTCGTTCGCCACCTCATTTCCTCTCACTCCCAAGTGGCTAGGGATCCAGGCCAATGCTAGTTCCCTTTGGGTGCCCACCTCATTAGGAACCAACATTGGCCATGGTTAACCTATGGTTAATTTATCTTATTGTTAAATTCTCTTTAAAGCATTTGAAGGTTTCAAGTAAATGCTGGTTAAAAATAGAGTAAGCAATATAATTGAAGCTAATAGTGGCGTCCATCTAGAATGCTCCATTTCGAAAATAAAGTCCGCCCCTGAGGTGCGCATCTTTTTCTGATCGCCTTCGATTGAGGAATGGTTTTAAAAATGTAAATCAAATAAATACTGGTTAAAAATGAAGTGATTTATGATTATATTTCTGAGATTTTACTTCCAATTTATTTAAATGAAGTACTCATATAAATACAATTCTACCTTTAACAGTTTGGTACTTGCTATTCTATTTGTGTATTAGATTTTTGTTAATCATCCATAATAGTTGCTATTAAAATAAACAGCTATTTCACGAACACATTGTTTTTCATGGTATACATTACAATTGTTTTTTTTTTAATTGTTTAGCATCCTGGATCCTAATGTATACTTACATATACATAATTTAAATTTGAGTTCACGACGCCGCTATTAATTTGTTTCTTATAAATATATTCTTAAAATCGAAATTAAATCTTATGCAATAATCATCTTGTTGCGTCAGATAAGCGGTTAATTTAAGTAATATCGTAACGCATCATTATATTCGCTGTTTCTTAGAAGTTGCTCAGTAAAAAATATCTACACAACACTTACCTATATGCAAGCAACTTAGAGACTATACTTAGAGACTCTTAACCTTTCATTTATATTAGTCTCCGTAAATATAAATGTCATTTCTTAATTTTATAACGTAATTTCAGCGAGTAATAATAATAAAATTATTATGATTCTTTTACAGAGCTCACCTTGATGGTTCTAAATCTGCACTTCGAAGCAACATAGCGCAAATTTTAGCAGTATGCATCAAGAATACTTTGCTTTTATCTTTCGGGATGACGTTGGGCTTTCCAACAATTCTCATTCCCGGCTTACAGCAACAAGACTCAGAAGATTCGTTCGACTTAAATCAGGAAGATATTTCGTGGATTGGTATGATAATAAAAAAATAACTCCAGCTTTTCTTTTATAAAACTAATATAGTATAATACTTTAGGTTCTATTAATTTAATATGCGTTCCGGTTGGCTGTGCATTATCCGGTGCCCTAACTGAATATTTTGGACGCAAGAGGTGTATGCAGATACTTAATATTCCTTTTTTAAGTGCGTGGTTGATGTTCAAGTTTGCGTCGTCTGTACATTTGATCATTATCGCATTATGTCTAACTGGATTGTCTGGAGGAATGTTAGAAGCCCCTGTAAGTTTTCAAAACGTTTCTTGAAAATTAATTTGACTAATTTAAACACCTAACCGTGTTAGGTCATCACCTATGTTGCAGAGATCTGCCATCCTCGTCTACGTGGCATCTTATCGTCGACAAGCACTCTGTCAGTGATGGCTGGCATTTTGCTACAGTTCCTACTGGGTACTTTCTTCCATTGGCGGACCGTAGCCATCACAAATTGCATCTTTCCGATAATCTCTTTCACTCTATTATTCTTCGTTCCGGAAAGCCCGCATTGGCTAATCTTGAAAAACAGACTTTTGGACGCTAGAAAGAGCATAGCGTGGTTGAGAGGTTGGACCACGCTGGAGGAGATAGAACCGGAATTCAAAGAATTATGTCGATACATCGCTAGCGGCGGAAACAATGAGAAACTAGACCAAGGAACGAATGACACGAAATTAAAATCAACACCAATCCTCGACAAGATAAAACTGTATACGAAAAAGAATTTCCTTTGGCCTTACGCCGTAGTCAGTTTCTGCTTCTTCTTACACCACTTCTCCGGTGCAAACACCTTACAGACATACGCCGTCCAAATATTTGCCAGTCTTCAAGCGCCCATCGACAAGTACGTGGCGACAGTCTACTTGGGTGTCGCCGAAGTGGTAGGATGTGCTTTTTGCATGTTTATGATCAGAAAATTGGGGAAGCGCAAATTGAATTTCATCTCACTAATAAACGTCGGAATATGTTTTGTTCTCGTTGGAACTTACGCCTACTTGATCGACGTGACGCAATTGGCGAATTTTCAACAGCAAACAAATTCCACCAGTGAATCGGTTAATGACGACCAAGAAGGTACAAAATACTCTTGGGTACCGCTAACTCTGTTAATCCTATCAGCTTTTTTCTCCCATATGGGCATACGTATTTTACCATGGATTCTAACTGGAGAATTATATTCAAATGAAACGAGAGCTGCTGCTTCTGGACTATCAGCAGCAATGGGATATATATTCGGGTTCTTATCGAATAAAACTTTCTTAACTTTAACTGACCACCTTACCTTACCTGGTATGTTCTGGATGAATTCGGCTATAGCTTTTATTGGTTGCGCTTTGTTATACGTGTTTTTGCCGGAAACCGAAGGAAAACCCTTACAGGAAATAACTGACCATTTTAGAGATATAAAGAGGTTAACTAATTCAGTTAGGAGGAAGAACGCAAAGCCAAATAGTGCGCAAAATGGAAAAGTCAACGAAGCTTATGGTTTAGATAACCTGCAAAAGACAAATACTGACGTTGTCAATCACATATGATCGCTCTTTTTAGTAAAATTAAATAAAATATTAGATACATATCAGCTAGGAGCCTGGAATGTTGTCATATGTATAAGAAGAAAGTTCTACAGTGCATACAGTTTTAAATAAAATCCTTTATTCTTACAGTGACTTTATATTAAAATAAATCCTATTTATGAAGTTCTTCTCGATATTTACAACAACTTTTAGCGTTTAGTGATGATTTTTTTTTATTGACGATTGATATATGTATATATGTGATAAATTTTTTATGCAAATGTGTACAAATTCCTAGTTATAATTTTGTTACATCAATAAAGACCTTGTTTTATTATTTTAAATTGTTTTATGTGGTAGATCATAAATTAATACTAATTTCCTTTTGGTAAGTACTCAATTTGAATGACTTATTCTACCCCAATTATGTATTTTGTGATATCCCCGATAATTACAATATAAATTGTGAAACACGAATATTGAAAAAGAATTTTATTGCTGAATTGCAGCTCACAATGTTATGGATTGATAAGAACAAAAATTCACAAAATTTAGTTCAGATATATCTAAGTCCTAACAGCATTAATACCAAGTCAAAAGTCAAATAAATAACATTAGAATAACTTCATTTGTTGAGAAACATCTGTTTATGAAATATGGTATATCTATAAATAAGTCATTAAAAATAAGGCATCTATTGTAACATTTAGACTTTTTTTGCCTTCCAGTTGGACTGGAAATCATTTCCACTTATTTTTTTTTAATGACATACAGCGTGTTGTCAGATATTCAGAAACAGAATAAAAAATCACCTGTCAGAAAAATCAAATGCAAAACTATCCAATAGCATGAAAGAAGTTTTTGGAAACCCAATGAAATTTGGTAGAGGCTACAATAAATATTCAACTGAAACTGTGCTTCGTTCGCTACTTGGCAGGGATGTTACCGACCAACAAAAGGCACGAAAATGTGAATCCCAGAACAGTCAGACTATTAGCAAATCACTGTACGTACAGCTGATACGGGATTAACAGGTTCAGAACTGTAGAAGAATTTGCATTCAAACGATGCGAACATTGATTTTGACAGTATCACATGATACCTTTTCAATAAACCGTGGACTAGAAGATAGATTATAACTGATGAGATAGCTATAGGCATTATAGAACAGGTATACTTCAGATGTTCGATGATGTTATCTGTTACATAATTAATGTAATAATTTATTAGATGAATAACATAGTCTCCATTTATTATTAACGTTGCTTCCATTTTGATTCGTTTTAACATGAATGTAGTATACTTACTATAACCTATACAACTTAAGTGAATCTAAGTAGTCCTCAGCTGATATGTATGTGGCATTAACGATCACTTTTCGAATGCGGATACTTCTGAGCAAGATCCATTTATGAACGTCAAAATCGGAATCGGGTTAACCCAATCGAACTTTTCGTAAACGCCTAAAATATCGCAATGCAACATAACACGATTAATTTTTTCAGTTATTCGTTCTTCCAGTTAAGTATTTACAACCATTTGGTGACTTTTCATTCATTATTCAAGCTTAATCTCACAAGCAAAGACGGAGTGGGGAAAGATGGAAAGAATTAACTGCCATAGTTCCAATGTAGCTCATTCGGCGTGTAGGAATATTTCGTTCAAATATTTTAGAATAGATATCTAGGTCTATATGCATTTGAAATTAGTTAACACATGCACAATATATACGAATATAGCACAGATAATTTCTGCAAACTGGTAGATCAAGTGGCCGTAGAGAATCAAACGAACTGTCAAACAATTGCCCATTGTTTTTCAGTTTGACATTTCAAAAGTTCCGATAACTACAGCAGGTATTGTTTAGTGTGTTGTCAAAGTAAGTGAAGTGTATGAAATAGTATATTTCAAACCAAGAGAGGAAAGTGCTTTATTGCAGGCCGCGGGCAAATATGTAATTGCCCAAGGCCTGCGATAGCACTTTCCTCACGTGGTTTGAATACTATTTTTTCCCAGCCAGTCCAATTTTAACTAAATGTCCAAAAATAATAAAGACATACCTGTGAGTGACATGATAGATAGTAGGCTTAATCTGTCAAACATTTTTTGAGAACTGTCAAGTTAGCGTCTTTTTAAAAGTGTTTAATAGTGGTTTAATTGAAATTTAATACCTAATAATTTAGCAATTATCTCAGACTGGGCCGAATGTACTAATGTCATCTATTAATTATGTCACTTATTATAAGATGTACAGTTTCATCATGTCAATGCAATGTCACTTACTTTTCCTCCCTAGGGAGGTAAAGTTTCCTCCCTCGAATGCTGCTGGGAAAAAATACATTTAACAGGAGCAAATAGAGCCATAATTTATTATGATTTTAAGACTTCCCTATCTCCAAAGAAAAGCGTAGAACGGCTTCATGCTGCATTTGGTGATGAAGCGCCTTCTGAAAGGGGTGTTTATGGCTGTTACAACAAATTTAAGTTCGGTAGTGCTGCACTCAACGATTACTTAAGGGAAGAAAGACCAGTTTCTGCAGCTACTAACGAAAACATAGCTACCGTTGAACAATTATTGAAGAAGATAATCGAATCGCCTCTAGAATTATTAGAAGCAACTCGGGCATTGGTGTGACTGCAATTGCTTGGAAGTAAAGAAGGTTGTCGTTGGATACCTCACAATTTAGCAGAGGCACAGAAGGTCCAGCGTGTTGAATGGCGCGAAGCAAGCAAGGAAATACAGGCATGGTAAATCAAAGGCAGTCTACAACATTATTACTGGCGATGAAAGTTGGATTTATGCATTGGAACCTGAATTGAAGCGGCAATCGAGGCAATGGGTCTTTCCTATTGACACTAAACCAAGTCAAACAGTCTCAAAATGTAGGATGCAACTGTTGCCCTTGAAGGCAGCAACGCCGGCTAATGCGTTTATTTTTTATACGACCCCTAGACGTAGCTTGTTTAACGTCAGTTTTATGTTTCAAATCGTCAATATGAATTCTGAACTAATTTTGAATTTGTTGAAGCCCTCATATCGAAATAAAATTTCATATTGCATAGAAATTCTAATGCAAGGACCTTTTATTGTGTTCAAATTTCCTATACAAAGTTCGTATATTTTTTGAGGCATAATAAAGTTGGAAATCGCAAACACAATCACCCACATTTTTTACGATATGCATCAAACCAATTTGCTGTCAATTACATCAACAGCAATTCCGAACACCTTAGGCAAACGGGATTACTCAATATATATATATAAAAAAAATTTGAATAGCATTATATAACATTTAATGTTACCGTCCTGTATACGTCCAGATATCACGTGTTCTGAATGTGAAAAATTGACGTCAGTTTCTGGTACTTCCTGCTTTAAGCATTCATGAAAATTATGAGATAACTTTCATGCTTTAGTGGTGTAAAAATAATAACCTTGCCTGCTGAATACCATCAATCTGGGTCAAAGCGAGCTACATACTAAAATCTTTCAAAAAATATCTTTTATTTTCCAATAAATTCCATCTCGCCATTTTCTTACAGTAAATATAATTTATCATCTTTTTCGAAAGTTTCTGCTTCTAAACCAATAAAGCTGATTTTAATCAATGATTTGTCGATTAAAAATAAAAAAAAAAATGTTTCTAAGAAGAACGATGCATTTAGCAGATCCATTATATTTTTCTGTGTTGTTGACTCCGCATTTCCTAGAAACGAAAACATTCAAATTGACTTTTAAACCGCTATACCACAATACCTTTTTTAAACGAATTGCACGTGCCACAGAACGCCGTTTCTAACGTATTGTATATGGTTACAATACGTGATCAATTCTTCACAAACAAACGCGAAGTGTTCTTGTCAATGCCCACTTCAAAAGTCTTCAAACACGGAGGATACACAGGGACTCTGCTATTTTCCGGGGTCCATTTCCGTTTGGAATCTTGTCTCGCTAACAACATTTTAACATTGGAACCATTCCGTTTTTTCACCTCGATTAGAGAAGTGAGGGCTCTCGTTAATCTAAGAGGGACGATCGTTGCGTACTTGTAAGCGTTATACTGATTTTCCAGCCAATTTTCTATCTTAGTTTTTAAGCGAGGCTCGTCGTACTTTTCGCACCACATTATGGGGAAGTAACCAAAGGTATTATAGAGGGACTTGCACGAGGCAATTCTGCTTTTATGTTGCACAGAAGCTGTATTAGTGTACGCGCTAATTGGATTTAGGGGCGATATATTTTTATTATATCCCGTTATTTATGTTGTAGTTCAGAAATGCTTTTGTAATACTTATCAGCACACTGAGAGAACAAAATGTGTTAAGTTAACAAAAAAATTGTCTATCCAACAAAAACATTTGGTTAAATATAGTCAAACAAAATTTTTTGTCAAGGTAACAAAATGTGATTATTACTATAATTGTGTAGATTAGACAATATTTTTAGCATTGTCTTAACAATCAAGGTAATTTTGATCTGAATCTTTGAAATTGTTCGGGCAACAAGTGCCTTGGGTTAAACAAACAGTTATTTTATGTTAAGTTTACCAAATCATGCTATGCATTTACATTAACAAAGTGAATTTGTTAAAGTAAATATTTATGTTTGTCAATATATGCTAGTGTAAAGTTTTCCTTCAACAATTATGACTTGGTCAATATAACCAAATATTTTTAATTCAATGAAACGAAATATTTTGTTGCTCTTCGTGTTAACAAATGGTATGTTGTTGGGCTAACAAAATATTATCAATCATTTTTTGCAGTTGTTGTAACCTTTTATTTTGCTCGATTTGATTAAAAAAGTTGTTGATATAACAATATTTTTTCAACAAAATGGTTTTTGTTAATTTAATGCATTTTGTTCTCTCAGTGCACTGGCGTAGCTAACAAGAGTGACAGCCGAAGCGGATATAAGTGATGCCACCTTCATGAAGATTTTACAAAATTCTCAATCAATTACTTTAATAGTAATTACGTATTTCGGTTTACATGAGTCGGTCTAACGATACCATCCTCAGAGACATGTTAATAAAGATTAAAATTAAATACTAATGTCATAATTACATATAAAAAGTTAAATAATCATGAATTAATAATATAAATGAAATGTTATTACAAAGCTAGACACATCAATGTTGACATATGCCTTAGTTTTGGAGCGTACAGCTTAGTTTCATTTCTGTCTATAATTCATTTTTAATTTTGAATTTAAATTTAAATATTCATTTTAGTTGTATTACTAACCCATAATTATTTAACATTGTATAATTATGATATTTAATTTTAATGTATTATTATTCATTTAAGAAAAAGTAAACCTGAATATGAAAGCTTTTTCTAAAGAAAAGTTGTAAATATGCATGGTTTCCCCAAAAAGAAATTTATTTGAAACTTTTGGAAAGACCACAATTTCGTTTTTTGATACAAACCTAAAAAAAAACTACGTTTAATTGAACAATATATATCGTTGTTAGATTTTGTACTGGTGTTATAACATCTTGACGCTCATACTTTTTGTGGTAACAATAATACAAAGTGTTGAAGAGACTGCACTGGGTTCCAATTAGTTTACACTGTAAATACATTCAATTATGTATAACAGGATTTACACAGCATGTGAGGATGCTGGGAATAACCGTAAGCTATAATAGTGAATATTATTGTAACAATACTTTAAAAACAGCGATCAATCATGCGAAAAGTACTTTCATAACAGATTCATTATGCGCTTTGTTAGTGAATAATTTGCAGTAAGAAATATTGCGATACATAAAATGTATTAATAATTTTTTGCAATGCGTACATATTTATATTTTTAAACATTTCTTTATTCGTGCTAACTTTATTCTAGCTTTTTACCTTACACAAATTTAACAAGTTAAATTTGAATTCAAATTTGTTACCAACGTAACAACACTAAAAACCATAGTGACTGTTAGAGAATATATGTATACAAAATGTCGTATCGTAATTCAACGTAGTTTGATACTGATTTCAGATTGAAACAGTAGTTGTTTGTTTAGTTTAGTGTAATTTAAAAATAAATATTAGTAACAAATGGTGTTTTTACCATGAACTAGTTCACATAGATAGCAGATACGCTTATATATTTTAGATTACCTCTTATTGCACTTTAAATTCATTAATGGCTGTCTTCAAAATATTGTTAAAATAACATCCCATATTATTTTTTACGAACGCTTGTTCCCGCGATTTCTGCTTACAAATATGCAAAAAAACACCCATTCTGGATATATTATTATTTCCAATTAAAAATGATGAAGAAAATTATACAAATAGCCTGCTGAAATTCTCATTCATTGCGACGTAGGACTTTTGATATCTAGTTCTATATTTCTCTAATCAGTACGTATGAACTCCTTACGCATTTTTTCTAGCTCTAGGCACAGTATAGAAAGATAACAGTAGAGACAGATTGGCTTCCCGCTCTCGTCCGTTTTTCGAATCGTAGTAAAATGAGCGTGGCCGGTCATAAATAAATCGTATTGCGCAGCACGTGAATCGTGTACGATCGTGCATTTCATTCAAGAAAATTTTGGCGGGGTGCTAGTGTTTATAGCAGCACGTATGTATGTGTATGTATCAATCACGATAAATTAAATACCACGTTTAGGCACTTATGTTATGTCGCTATGATGTTCACCCCCATTTTATTTTTAAATTTCGTTTGTTCTCTTGATCTCTTATTTGTGATTCTTGGTTTACGTGTACGGTGTATTAGCCACACATTTTATAATTATTTTTTTCATAGACAGTTTTACATACGTTTTTTGTGTTCAGTTTTAAGTGATCATTCATAAGTATTTTAATATAATCAATTGTACACTTAAATGTCAAAAATACTTACAACTATGGGACTAATAACACCACATACTATGAAAAGGTGTTTTAAAGTATGAAGTGCACTTCAATGTTTACAGTAAAAAGTACCCGAGAGATCAACATTTAATTTTTTGTTTTTATTAAAGGTTGTAATGTAAGCAATACATCATAGCAATCATTGGTGATGCTTGATGATGGAACCAGAGGAATTTGGATCAACTACCTGCATTGGTTACAATCGTTGGCATACTCCCAACTGCAAGAATAGTGCGAGAAATAATTACAATTTAAGTTTTTTCGCAAAATTCGTTGCGATTTGTGGATATTTGATATGGAAATGTTTAAATGTTTACAATTGTGATGTTTGTGAAGGGTTTTCCCAGCAACACGATCAGTAGACGATTCAACGTTATTTTGCCATTTAAAGGCATGTGAACATGCGAATAAGCAGAAATTTGGAAAATTAAAAACACCTTTCTTTTATGTTATAATATTAGAGAAAATATTTTTTAATACTTTTGAATTAGTGTCACCACAACTGAAGTGTTTGGAAAAATTCATAGCACAGTTCAGTTCTATTAATTTTGAACATCCATGTCAAGAATGCGATTATTTTACACATTGAAGTTTCTGATTTCAAAGATGTTGGGTTTCAGGGTACACATTAAATAGAAGCACGTGTGAAATCGGCAGAAATTTGACAAAATGGAGTGACAAAGCCATATAACTTCATAAAGTTGTCAATTATATCAATATGTAAATAACTTTCGACTTGCTACCTTTCGTTGCTAGAATAAATGGTTGACCAGTACATTTGTATGTAATCTCTAATGAAAACTTTCTGTTTGTAATATTTTTCATTGTCTATATTGTAGGCATAGCAAATATAAACTATTCACTACTTATGTCTTTCAATATTAACCTGTTTACTCTTACCTGGAAATTAACTGGCAAAAGCCCAATCAAAAATGTCCAGTATATCGCGTATGCATTGCTGTTATAATGAAAGCTTTCTAATCCAGACAATGCATATTTTTTCTGAGAAGCCAGACTTAATAAAATTCACATTATTTTGTAAAATATTGGAGAACGACGTTTCCATATGATAGGTAATTTCTCTTAGTTAATTATATAATTAAATTACAGCAATAGAAAATTTAACAAATCGGTATTTTTCAATAGATTAAGTGATATCAACTAGGTATATCACTAAATTTCAAATCAAAAATGCCACTATAAATAAAGTGGCTTATTTTATGCAATTTTATAATTTTGAATATATAGGAAATTTTGCGATCAGGTAAATAAATTTACTTCTACACTTTTGTAATGTTTACTTACAGTTGCGTTATTATTATAGGTTATAGTATCAATAATAACGAAATGCCAATTTAATAATAATAATAATAATAATAATAATAATAATAATAATGGTTTATTTGCCCAACACTATGTATAACCATATTAAGGACAAATTATACAAAGAAAACTTAAGTCTAATAAAATCAAAATCTACGTGTGTGCAGCTAATAATATACAAAATCGTAACTACTACATTAAAACATTTCTACAAAAAAAATTGGTTATATGCACATTGCATGTTTATAATTCACAGCTAATATTCTTACAGCGACTCTTTCTCTTGCATCTACTAAATTTCGACCAATTCAATAATAAATATATGATATAACTTTGACATAACCTCCGCTATAAAGCATAGAGATCAAATTTTTAAATGTTCCTACATTTTTCCGGTAGACGCATAGGATGCGCGTGGCCGTGCACTCCGTAGCATCAATGTGATCAAGGTCATTAAAATAGGACGAAGAATTTCATTCATAAAAAGGGGTTCTGTCATTACTGATATATTTCTATACTGTGCTCTAGGCGTATTGAATCGATTCGGATTGGAACAATCAAGTTTTCCATGCACGTGCTCTTTTAACAAATATGAAAATCGTTCTTTGCACGTTGTTTTTATATGTGTACACTATATCTATAGCTTACATCTTTGTAATGTGACATTAACACGACACTTTTATGTATAGTTATTACGTAAATATTCTGAAATATACCAGCTATTTTACACGTTGATAAAACGTCACTGGCTTCCTTGCTGGTCATCTGTTTTTACAATGACCTCCCCGATCTATAGGAATGTTGTACTCCTCTGATTTTTTCAAAGTCTACTGCCTCTTCTATAATATGATATCAGTTTTCTTGAACATAAAGTCGATGTGCGTCCATTTTAACAATCTAATGGTTAAGCATCAATATCAAGCCTTTAGTTTTCAATGCAGTCTGAGTAAAGTCCACTTTCTTTATTAGCACGTCACTCCAATGGAAAAGTTAACAAAGAAAAATGAGATTATATAGAGCAGATAAAAATTTTTGTGCAGCCCTGCAGATCTAGAAGAATTATATTTCAAAGTACAAATTAAAGTTAACACATATAGTACAGTCTTACTGACGTATGTAAGTATAAAAAAAATAATCTCTAATTAGTTTACATACTGTAATTCTGCTATTTCACATAATGTGTTCAGAGGATGGCATATAAGCCGAAACCGGTCGACAATTATATTTTTATTAATTAAAGGATTAGAGATAACGATTTTCTGGTTTTGTTACTAATTATTACATATACAGCTACAATCAGCTAAAATTTATTAAAGTCGATTCATTATTATTTTACATATTTGCCTTCCCATTTTTTATGTTAATTTTCACGTAGCGAATTGACATTTATTTTATACATATATGTTAGCTCCTTTAATTAGAATAGGTGTAAAAGCGTTTGATGATGAACTAATTAATAAGAACAACATCGAAGCAAGACCCGTGCCTGTGGGGTCTTGCCAACATCTATCTCTCTCATTTCGTACCGAAAAAAATAAACCCCATACACTATCCATCTGATTAGAGAAATTTATAACCATAGTATACTATCAGTAAGGATCACCTCATTAAATCTTTTGTTCTTTTGTTGTCTGTTTTAATGACCTTCAAGCCTAGCTGCCATCTTGTAAAGCTGTTTCCGGGAAGTTTCAAACATCAGTAATCAATTATATTTTAAAGAAAATAGTACAGTAGGTCAGAAAAACCCACAAATTTATGCGTTTTTTTATTCTAATTTCATTATTTTAAATACTTTTGAACAGAAATTTTATATTCTACTAATTCATTTCCAACATCCGACCCTGCACTGATTTGTCAACAATGCGATGTCCGGCGGTACCAAGTGGATAGGAGTTTTAGACGTAGACTAAATAACATCGAGTTGTCTGTAATGTGAATAAACATGAAACGTGAGGATTAAAACGTAAGTTGGTGTAACCAGTGCAGACCAAAATCACATTATTTTAAAAAGTGAACATACAATGAAATGCATTTTTAGTTAGTTATTGTGATAAATAGCGATAAGATTTAAAATTAGTAGATATCTTACAAATAAATTGATTTAACATGACAGTTCTTATTCACGTACTTTTTTAATTCTTGTACTGTTGGAGTTCCTCAATCGCTAATTCTTGAAATTCGATTATAAAAATAGATTCATTCAGAAATCCAAAGAAACTGCGACCATTATTAGCATCAGAATTTGACTTGCAAGTGCGAATGGCATAATATACCATGATGCCCATTGGCGTTTTCTTTCACGAGAACTAGATAGCAAAAGTCCTACGTCCCCATGAGAATTTGGGTACCCCATGAAAGTAATATCTACGCAGGCTATTTGCTTGACTAGCAAGTAATTTTGGTTGCCTACGTCACCTCTAATTTAAATTTTTTCTGTTTCTCAAAATATAGGATAATATTAAAGTATGTAAATAATGAAGTAGTGAAAAATAGTTTAAATTAAAAGCAATCAATTTATTTACAACTGCCAGCATGTCAAATTTGATGTATTCAATGGGATACAGATCAAAATTAAGTAATATCGATTATTAAAAAATTGATAATGAAATTTGATCATAGAAATGTATGAGGATATTTTGTAGTAATGAAGGTAAACAGCAATTAAACACACACCTGTTTTGTCGACTTCTGGAGAAATGGCAGGTGTTCCTCTTATTTTCTCCACCTCTGGTATTTTGTACTTATAAATAAATAAATTCCATTTCTTTTGTAAATATAAATGTGTATTACATATTTGGTTTCTTTTTTTTATGAAATACTGATATTCTCCTATTTTTCTCTTATTTTACCGGGTTTGAAGCAAATATGGAGGTGATTGTTAAGAGGGATTAAAATATTTTATAGGGCAGTAGAGGGCATCGATTATCGCAAGCTTTTCGTAAGCATGAAACACAAGCTTTTGCTAAAGCTTGGCACAGCGTTGTTGTATGCCTGTGTGTTTAACCTTGTGAAAAGCTTGGCGTGTATCAACTAGGAATCTTGACACTAACTTGCAGCAGGCCATACAACAAACTTATTTTCTTGTCAGTGACAAGCTTGTGACCAGGTTTTTCTGTTGTCACGATATCTTTAGAAAGGGTGTTCAAACCTTAAATTGTCTGGGTAATCTAAAAAAAAATCTCTCAGAGTGTATTTTTTTTTATTAAAAGAAATTAAATACATATAAAATATAAAAAAGTAATTGAGCACAAATAAAAATTGTGCTATATGTATCTTAGCACAATTTGATTTAATATTAAAATATTATAGCAATGCGAAGAAAAACTTTAATACTCACCATATTACTTTTGTGTGTATTTTTTTCAAAATTACGGGTTGATGACTCTGTTAACGTCCTTGTCCTCTCTTCAATTACTGCACTGCCTACTAATGTAATCTAATAAATTACCTTAACTTACCACTAGATATTTCTAATTTGCTTTGCCAAACCGAATTTATCGAAAAATATTCTCCAAAGATAATTTTTGTCTCTCTGGAATCTAGAAAAAAAACAACCTTCATCTCCTTCATAAAAGTCAAGCTTAATTCAATAATGCCGCGAAGTTCTGGGTGAATACGCGGATCCGCCACTACATATTCCAACTAAATATACTGCGAATGCATAAATTTTTCCCCGTCTAATAAATTTATCTTTCGTCCTAGGGAACAGCCGACGACGTCGAAATCTCTTAACATTGACATGTGAAACTGCGTCTTGCATTTTAAAATTGCTCCTGTACTCGAACGATTATATGACGTCACGGGATCCCTTTATAAAGGCCTTCTGGTTACGGGAAAATCACAGTTTTCCGCAAGAAGATAAAGCGACCGCAAGTAAGAGCAATAATTACTCCATACTTAGCATCTACACATATACGAGAAAAAACGTTTCATATCATATTTATTAACATTGTTGCGATACTTGGGCATTGTCATTATTGTTTTGTTTCAGTTGACTTTGAAATATGGCAATCCATAAAATCTGCTTAGCGTTTGCTTTAATACTCGTTATATACGTATTAACCATCGAGAACCCACAAGCGGTAATGGCAGCCCCTTCAACAAACACATTGGAAAATATCCACCGACATAAAGGTAGACCGTTGTTGAGATTTTCACCCAAAACTGGCTATCCCAGATTAAAAGCGGAATTTACAGATTTCATTGGTAAGTTTGTTAGTCTCATTAACATATCTACTTATATATAATATATTTTCAGTTGACGATGATGACTTATTTGAGCTTTCTAAACGTCAAACGTCGGACGATTATGGCCATCTTCGATTTGGCAAGCGTGGTGACGAACAATTTGACGACTATGGTCATATGAGGTTCGGTAGAAGCGGCAGCAGTGATTAAATCTTAATTTTTAGTACGACACTGAATACTTCTTTATATTTATATTATGTAATAATAATAGTTAATAGGAATAATATAAAGTTTTAGTAGAATGAGTTTTCTTTGTTTTCATAACATCCTGTCTGCGACTTACCCAGCCAAACCGCTTACAGCTTTGTTCAATTTATCATTAAAAACATCCACCTTTCCACAACAATGGAAAATTTGAAATTTGTAGTCCCTCAAAAATTCTCAAAGACTTATGAACTGAAACAATCATGTGCTACACAAAAATCTCAAATGAAAACATTTAAATATAATTCACGTAACAAAAAACTAATGACTGATTATATACAAGTGTCCACTATAGTCGGGAATCATTGATTTTAGCTCAAGGTAACTTGAGTTTTTTTAAATAGCACCCTAATATCAGCGCTTACATAATTGCACTTATTTCAATTTCAACTGTTGTATCAAGCTAAGTATGTATGTATAGTATGTTTAAAATTTGAATGTCTGAACAAATGCGTGTACAAACTACGTCCCCTTAACCGAAAGCTTGCAGCAAGACATTTTTTTTTTTACAAAAGCGTAAATAACACTGTTGTTATTACAGATAAAAATATAGGAGCTTATATAAAGTGATGTAATTTTTTTCGTAGGATTTAAAAATGGAATAATATATAAGATGTTCTATTTAAAATAACGGAGTAAGTATGCGTTTTCATACCTTTGGAACACCCTGTATAGTCAAAAATATTTTTAAGTTATGCAGCATTGAATTCTGTAAAAATTTTGTTTTTTCTAAAATCAAAAATAAAGTTATAATCAAAGACCTAGTCTTCAATGGGACATCATGTACATGTTTATTTGAAATATCAACATAATACTTTCTGAATAGGTATCAATTTCAGTAGTAACAAAGAACTGAGCATACTCTAATGCGAATTTGTTCTTTGTGGCATTCATGCATACGCTAAATGCTCTTGCTACCACTATATTGAATGTTGACACTTACAGAGTAGTGTATCAGACAAACTAGGCAAATTTTGACAAAGCCTGATAAACAAACTGCAGGAGAAAATGCTCTAAACAAGCTCTATAATGCATTAAAAACAAAGATAGACGGTAGGGCCTTGAGCACCAACAATAATCAAATAAAGTGATATGTACTTACAGTTTACAAATAATCCAACTCAAGATTATTTAGTTGTATAGGCACAACAGTTATAATACCTGGTTACCATTTATAATCAATTGTTACACACATACATACATTGACTCACCAACTATGTTGTCATTTTTAAAATTTACAAACGTGAACATTAATTCATGCGCAGAAGAAAAAGAAGTACAATAGGTATGAGCAAGTATAAAAATTAATTTTTAAAATGGTTTAAATTTACCTACATTACATTAATTCAACATAATGCATATACTACATTAACTACTAACTAACAGCTATTCATGTTCCTTGTTTTTATTGAGAACCTATTTATCGTGCGCGCAAATAAGCCAGCGAATTGCACGAAGTTCAGTTTGATTGCTCACTCAGTGGTTTTTGTTTAGTGTTTGAAAGTGCTACGAATGTACCAGAAGTTTCAGGTAAATGCAAAATACAAACTCGATATACATAAGTAAGCAGTTAATTCCTTTCACACGCCTGCAATGTTATTAAAGCAATACACCTTTTTTTCTAATAGGTACGCCCTATCGCAAATTCAGAAACAAAACCAGCTTCTTCTTAGTTGCATTCCATTTTCATTTATACTATGTGTATTTGCTCCTATTTCGTTTATCCTTTTTGTAGTGTGTAATAATTATTGTTTTATTGTGCTGTTTTTAATATTAAATAATTCCTTTCGTATCTAATAATTATAGATATCGGTATTATTGCAGAATTCAAATTTATTTTCGGTTGGGAGTTGAGAGCATATGTTTCCACGCCTACTGTATTTATTAAAACCATAATCGTGTGGTAAAATTTCAATCCAACGTGTTCGTAGTTACCCCCAACTCATCTTGCAAAATTAATTTTGGTGAACAAACACTTTTATTCTTAATTCATAATGCTGTAAATAATATATGTAGGTAAGTACTACTACATACCTACTTAAAGTTATGCTTCGTGAATATATCCGCCAATTTAGGTATAACCTATACACCTTAGGCGTAGATACATAAATATGATGTATCTACTGTTTGTTCCGTTGCATTTTTTTATGTTCTTTATACAAGATCATAGACAATAATAGTACTGTTAGAAGGAGTTAAGACCATTGCGCATTCGCAAATTTCATTAGTCATATAGCAGTGGCCATTTTGATGCATGACGTGTCAAACAACGTCAAACACACCATTTTATTTTGAGAGGCGTATAAATTGTGTTGTTTATAAGGTTGTTCTTGCGTTCTTGCAGTTACATTGTAACATTTTATATTTGCAGTGTTATTTGGACTAAAGTTTTTTAGTAAAGTGATACTTTATTAATGTGAAGTTACGTAAATTATTGTAGAGGAACGTGTGTGTGTAGCATAGAATGGTATTCAGCATTGAATTCCGGTTTTATATAGGCATGCATGATGATCGCTCGAGGATGAAACGAACACGTGGGGATCGTCGTTTTTCTGTTGAAAGGCATGTATACTGAGCTGTGAGAGTTATAGTATGGGGTGCTATAACACATGGAAGTAGGTCTCAGTTGGTGTTCATCCAAGATACCATGAAACTCCCAGTGTTACATGTGGATGAAGTGATGGAACCCCATATCAGCAGCTTTTTCAACAGAATAATGCCCATCTTTATATGGAGGAAATTTCTCCAAATCGATTTGAACCGCCCCATGTCAATCTTTTGTCATGGCCACCTAGATCTCCCGATCTCTCGCCAATCGAGCACGTAGAAGAAAGCTGAAAGACTTAGTGAATCCTCCGCAAACACTGATATGAATCGCAAGTTGCTTGGGACAGCACACTCCAAGAGGATATCGACTACCGACTAGAATCAACGTCGTGATGAGAGAGAAGTGTCTAAATCTGAAAATTGTTAATAAAAATGAAATGAAACTGTGTTAATCTTTTGTTCATTCTCTTTGAAATTTTTAATCATTATATTATTTGAATAGTTAAACGTTTCTGTCAAGTTGGATAAAAAAAGTCGCATTCTTGCAACTTCCTTGTCATGTAGTATATCTAAAACATTTGCTCATAAATAAGATTATCTGCAAATAAATTGAAAATTACTCGTAAATTTTGTTTATAATTAGGTCTTTGTGTTTACCCACAATATATTAGGACTAGTGTTGCGAATCGAAACCAATTTTATGTGAAACCGGTTTTGGATGTGACGATTATTCGCCTCCAAAATAAAACCGATTTTTACTGAGAACCGATTAACCGGTTTTAGGGAAAATTGGTTACCGTTTTTGATATCTGGCGATTTCTATAGCACTAATTAGGACACACTTAAATTACAAGTTTGGTTAGGTGCATAAACATGCACCCTGCTATAAATATATCTCAACATTAATATGCTCGCCACTGGGATCTTATAATCCATAGATTTTATTCAATGACAAAAGAAATACTACTATTTTAAAAAAGCATTAGAAAATTAACACAGGGTGTCACCCAGAAACATGGAGATAAAAAGTCACTGAAATTCAGACGAATTAGGACAACATTATACATAAGATTCTCCCATTTTAACATTTTATTTACCAAGCAAAGAAATAACAATATAAAAAAAGCAACGGTTTTATTTCTCATAAAGAATAATAAACAACCAAGTTCGTAATAAATATATACATAAAAATTATTCATATTACTATTTTTGTTCCAAATAATCTTAAAATATCTTGAAGAAAGTAAACATTAAAATAGAATATTAAATACACAAAAAACGTGTACATACAATATTATTGCTTATAAAATATATATGTATACATTATCCGATTAACTAACAGTCATAACAATAAATGTTTGTACAACTTATTGGAAAACCAATAAAAATCACTTCATCAAGAGAACCTCTACTCGCGCATTCAATTCAAAAACTTCAACACAGACGTTCTTACCAGGCCGACCTGATAGCCACAAGCGTAATATAGAAAGGAATTCCTGTTGGGATTTAACACTACCTTGTTAATTGACTGCATAGGGTACATATCCGGTTTTGGAACACTGTGATATGGATTATTTTGCACTAGTTTATCCATTTCTTGAGCAGGCTCTTTCACTTTCTCGCGCTATAGATATGAGATATTACATTACTGTTCTTTTTTGTTTAACATATCAGTAACGTCTTACCATATTGAAATCGCAAAATACCAGACCGTAAGCGTCGCTGACTTCCTGATATGTTCTTGGCTCCCAGTACGTAGTGCGATCAGCATCATTTATCTTTCCTTTAAGTTGCAGCAGCTTTTTCTGTTCCCGTTGGACTCGTTCGTTGGCTGTTAATTTTTTAGAGATACAACATGTATATGAAGCGATCTAAACATAATAAATTAACAGCAATTCGTCGCTTAAGTGCCTTTTTGACTTACGGCTCGAGATCTTCTAATGGATTTTCGTTTATCGTTCTCGAAAGAATACAACAGCTGATCTGGAAAACCACATATCACTTCACCACTTCCGTTTACCTGTATGAACAGGTTGCCCCAGTCGCTCCAAGTAGAGGAAGTGACTTCGCTATTAGAGGGTAAAAATGTAGTGGCGGCGCTGTTAAAATTACGTGCTGGAATTAGACCTGACGGTACGGAACCTATAATATAGCAAACGCCGATTAAAGTGTTATTATTGATGATGATAGCTTCGCTATTGAAATGAGGGATCCAGTGCAGTGAAGTTTGTGGTAAGTTATTTTAAAATATATAAATACTAAGGATAATTTTACTGAACTTACCGAGTAAACTGGAATGATTAAATACATATATAGCTGCCAACCAATGCATACCCCAAACTGCATCGGTTATTATGTATCTTTTATTGGAATTTATCGGTTCCGACACATCGTTCAAATCCCATAACTTAGCATCCCTATCCAAGGAACCAGATATCAGCCAGCGTTTGCCGTCTTTCAAGTGGGATAATACCAAAGCTAATAAAAATTGAAAATAGAAAAATAATGTAAAGTGGAAACAACATTTCCAAATAATATATGCACATGCTTGATTGAAAATTGCAAGGAAAGTCGGCTGAATGAGACAAGAGTTATCTAATTAGAGCTTTGTTTATGAGGTTTTATACACTTAGGTATCTCTTGTAACTCCTAGAAATTAAAAATCATAAGAAAAGGACACAAAGCTGATCTTTTCGCCGCACATCTGAAAGATATTTTCCAACCCAAGGATTTGAATTAGATTTACCACACGTAGTGAAAGAAATAAGTTTAGTTATACTCAAGACAGTAGCAAAAAAAAAAAAAATAAGCAGTTGTAATTTGTGTTCAATACTTTCCTGATTTTTTTTTAATCGTTGGTCAAATGCATGCACGCACTGATCACTTTAACAGTTTGTATGTCACCAAAATGCGTGCAAAAAAAAATATGAAAATATCCATTCAACGTCGAATATCCTCTACGCAATTGGCAGTTCGCTTTTTAGGTGCACCATCGCCAGGTTTACGAGTTACTAACCTACTAACTACTACGTTAACCAGGAACATGACTTAAAAGCTGTGCGTAGGTAACTGCCATATTAGGAACCTGTTGCCGAAAATCCTGCATGCACTACAATTTGAAGTACAATTTAAAAGTAGCCCAGTGTCGCCAACCTTACTTAAGAATTTGCTTAAAAACAGCCTACTTTAATCAGGAAAGTATTTGGAAGCACGGCATAACATTATAAATCCAAAAAAGTTTTAGAATTAGAAATACATTTCCGCAAAATTACAATGTCATTCTAACAGACAAGCACGCCCTAAGCCATGGATCACTATTGATATAAAAAAAAGTCAGTGGCAAATCATAAACAACTGTATAAACTAAAATGTGAATATTCTAAATGCGAGGATGCATACAGACAGGCAAAAAGTAAACATTTTAAATCAATAGATAAAAATCGTTTATCAAAACAAAATTATGAATTCAGATAATCCCTGTAGAACAATGCAGGGCAAACCGTTTCAACTATTACTGGTAAAAAAATCAATTGTAAATGCATGCTTGGTTAATAATAACGAAACTATAACTGACTCTAATTAATTGTAGATTTATCTAATAACTATTTTATAAAAGTTCCTAAGAATATATACATAACTATATCAAATAAGAACCAACGTAGATTTGTTAAAAATTAGAAAAAAAAACAGATAAAATTGTTTCCTAATCTTCTTCTCTTTTTTTTGTCTCTCTTCGCCGTAGAGGAGGTAACTTCAATTTTGTTAAAAACTATTAAATGCAAATGGTTTATAGATGCTGATGAAGTTCCAGCAGTAATAGTTAGAAGAGTTGCTAACGCTATTGTTAACTCCTCCAATATTAAATTAATTGGTTCTGAATGGTGTTTTCCTGCAGGTGTTAATGGTCAGTAAAGCGGTCGTGGTGCTTAAGAAAAGTATTCCACAAGATGTAAACAATTACAGACCAGTTGCTCTGACTTGCTTTTTTTCTTAAGGTTTCAAGCAATTGCACGAATTTTTGAAATGTTTTCAAATTATTATTAAGAATCAACATGGTTGATTGACAAAGCGATTTTTTGTGATCTCACCAGGGCATTCGAATGTCAGTCATAATGTGTTGCTGAATAAATTATATGAATCTGGTGTTAGAGGGCTAGCTTACCATCTTCCTTTCTTAGTTTTAAGCAACAATATGTTTTGTTTTTTTCTAAATTAGAACAGTGTAATAAAATAATTACCTCAACACGTTTAGAAAATGGATTAGGTGTGCGACAGGGATCGATACTTGGCCCGATTCTCTTTCTACCCTATACATATAAATGATGTAGATTTTTTTTAGATTTAATTTTAGTTTTTGCACGGATGATACGTCATTGTACCTGATCTGGAGTGTAGCTGCAATGATTTATTGTGTAAACTGTAGGCCTGGTTGTGCAACCATGGTCTATTGCTGAATAAAGATAAACGAATTTGTAGTTCTTTATAACTATGTCTTGCAGTATTGCGTTGTCATTAGATCTTCGAGAGGATGATGACGTCTCGCGCAGGCAGATGAATGTAAATTTCTGGGATTAATACTAGATCAGAATTCAAATTGAAAGGGTATTGTGAACACCTCATTGCAAAATGAAATCCTCTGCTTTTTCCGTAATATAAGACACGCCTGCAGAGCTTGTGAAAGAGCCATTCTGAAGAAAATAAGTATAAAAACGGGAAAATCAAACTGTTGATTCTGAAAATATTGCAGAAAACGAACTATCGGGAAAAAAAATAATTCTTTCTGAAGTCACCCTTAAAACTGCTAATTTAACACAATATTATGGATTTCAGATCGTAAATGTCCATGATGAACTAAAAGCATTTAATCCATTTCACTGTTTTGATAGTTGTTTAACTTGGTTTTGAGAAGACTAAATAAAATAATTGAAAAAAGAAAGCATCTGCTTCCTGATACCAGTTTGGATTCCGAAATAAACAAGCCAAAATTGATTAAGAAACATAACGTAGAATCAACAAATTTCATAGAAGAATGTTTTGAGGAATTTCAGTGTTCTTTTTGGATGTAACTCAACCACTTGTGAAACTGTGATATCTAAGTTTATTCACGAAATTAAAAACTGCTTACTACTTCAGTACGTGTAGCTCTTGCAATCGTACTTATCGACTTTTTAAGGTTAAGTAAAGGAAAATACTCAGAACATAAATGAATAAATGTAGGTGTACCTCAAGGCGGCACATTGAAACATGTGCTCTACTTACAACATCAAATTAGGAACTTTTGCTGATAGTATCGCAGTGTTAGGAAACACGATAGAGACAAGAACTGGCAATATTCAATTCCCATTATACAAAATGGACACACAGATAGAAATGGTAGCGTATAAAATTAAGTGAAAGCAAATCTGTTTATGCCAATTTTATAAACAGAAACATAAATTATCATCGTGTCAAATTAAACAATGAAATTCCATGCGAAGAAATAGACAAATGCTCGGATTGCAATCTTAATATCAAACTTAAATAGAAACATGCTCAAATATAATAATAGAAATTCGGCATCTATCAAAGTGAAGTATTAGTTTCAAATAAAGAAATTTTGGATTATTCCCTTCGCTTGTGGGGTGGTATAACTCATTTCATTACTACCAAGGGAACACCGGCGGGTGTCCCCCTCCGATTTCGATGAAACTTAACAGTTCGAAAGAGTAGCTTAAAATAAGAGACACGTATTTTTTTTATCGGCGTATCCGCACGATTTTGGGGTACAGCCCCTCCAAAGTTGGACGATTTTTCAATTTTTGCAAATATTTCCTAAATTATAACAGATATTAAATTTTCTTCTTAACATAATTTGCAGCATAATTGCATGGCCTAAGGATGGCGTCGTCCGTATTCGCAAAAGTTAATAACGGGGACGGGTACCCGTACCCCCCATTTTTTTTACATTTTTTCTTTTCTTATTCATCAAAAGAAGGCCGATTTTACATAGAATACGATGATGTATAACAAGTTTAGAAAATTAATAATTGTAAAAATAGAAAAATAATAATAAAGCTTCAAAATTAATAAACTTGTCTATTGATATAAATCAAATGAACTATAACAGAAATAAGTTTTTATCCTTAACATAATTTCCAGCATAATACATGGTCTCAAGGTAGATATCTTCATAAAAAGCTAATAACGGGGGACGGGTACCCCATACCCCCGCATTTTTTTAATAATAAGTTTATTCATTATTCATCAAAAAAGATCGCTTTTACATAGAAAACGGTGATGTATAATAAATTTAGAAAATTAATAATAGTAATAATAACTTAAAATAAATATATGTACATGTCTATTGTGATGAATTTGATATGCACTTATCTACGCATACGTGAGTTTAATTAATACGCGCGAAAAGGGATCTGGTGATTAATCATATTATTGTATAGATAAAAATAAATCCCCGAATGCATAGTAATTAACCACGAACGTTTAAGTGGTCACGTCTGCATTTAGGAAATAAGTTATATAAGACGAGTATTCCAAATGAGAACATAGAAGTCGTTTTTCGTGCAGTGTAGGTCAGTACCTATAGTTTCGCACAATGGCGGTCGTAAATATAGCAAATGTGTTGAACATGTTACTTGCAACGTTTCAAGTTACCAACATCGCAACAATTCCTTTGACACCGCAAGAAAGTGAGTTGCATGATGTTTTCTTTCCCAAGATTTTTCGACGTATTCAAGTACTCGTGGTATAAGAGTGGATACGTTGAGGAAAGACCTGGCCCCTTTAAAAATCCTGAGTTTTGTTTTAACAAAGATGCGCAGTCTACCCTTGTGAAGTATTTGCAATAAACCAGCTATTGTGCGGTGTTCATGGTGCAAACAAAATCTGTGTTTTAAACACTTTTACACAGACTATCACTACTGTAATACTTACATAGCTTAATTACTGTATGTATATTAATCTTGTTCGCTATTGCAATACATATATACCAATAATCGCATTACAGTATGTCATGTTCTGTTCTATTGTTTCCGAAATGTTATAATCGTTACAAACACATTAGTTATATTTATGCTCCATTGAATACTTACATTGTACATCTACATTGCACGAAAAACTTGAAATAAATTAAAAAATATATATGTATGTATTATTTAATCCTTCGTCCTATGTAGCAAATTTGTTCATATATGCGCACTAAAGGATTATGGTATTCTAAGAATGAATAACATTTTATTAAGGAAATATATAAAACACAGTCACTAACTGCAGTTGATAAAACGATTTATATTGCTACCACCGATAAAAGTTTCGTATAGTATATAGTATAAGTTAGTAAACATAGAAAGGTTTGACCATAGCTTGTCGAGTAGATACAATTCTAAATTAAGAAATATTTAAGTAAGGAGAGCAGCGGAGTAACGATAACAAATAATTGTTGTTAATGTACTATATTATTATTATTACAATTATTTTTATTATTAATCCTCCAAATTTATTACCATTGTTTTCTATGTAAAAGCGATCTTTTTTTGATGAATAATGAATAAACTTATTATAAAAAAATGCGGGGTATGGGGTACCCTGACCCCCGTTATTAGCTTTTTATGCAGATATCTACCTTGAGACCATGTATTATGCTGGAAATTATGTTAAGGATAAAAACTTATTTCTGTTATAGTTCATTTGATTTATATCAATACACAAGTTTATTAATTTTGAAGCTTTATTATTTTTCTATTTTTACAATTATTAATTTTCTAAACTTGTTATACATCATCGTATTCTATGTAAAATCGGCCTTCTTTTGATGAATAAGAAAAAGAAAAAATGTAAAAAAGGGGGGTACGGGTACCCCGTCCCTGTTATTAATTTTTGCGAATACGGACGACGCCACCCTTAGAGCCATGCAATATGCTGCAATTATGTTAAGAAGAAAATTTAATATCTGTTATAATTTAGGAAATATTTGCAAAATTGAAAAATCGTCCAAACTTTGGAGGGGGCTGTACCCAAAATCGTGCGGATACGCCGAAAAAAAAAATACGTGTCTCTTATTTTAAGGTACTCTTTCGATCTGTTAAGTTTCATCGAAATCGGAGGGAGACACCCGCCGGTGTTCCCTTGTTAGTGGTTCATTTAACCCTCCATAAATTGCTGTGTTGTATATTTGTAAGTTACCCCTTACCTGTAACAGCTTCCGTGTGAGCTTTGAAACTCAAGATCGGTTTTAAGACAATAACGTCGTCTATTACTTTTCGAAATAGTGCCGATTCATTCCTCACATTATAAATACCAATCACACCGTTTGAAAATCCCACAGCAAGATACGCATGACCAGAAACCTACAACATTAAATTTTTCGGTGCGCTTTGCGAAAAATAAAAGCAAAAACATACCTTCGACCACGATATTTTCGTTACATGAAAGGAATTCTCCCCAAGATCAGTATCAAACGGGCTATCCAAAATTAATTTAAAAGTTGGTCTTACGCGAAATATTTTCCCGCTACAAAGTATCGAGAATAATATTTGAAAATAAAGTCAGTTTAGAACTTACGATAATTGTTGCGGCCTGAGAATTGTATAAATGTGGACATCGGTGTCTGAACCTCCTATGGCTAGCAAACCCAGCTTCTTTACTCCATTTGCTTGGTCATTATCGTAACACCCCGAAGGGCACCATTCCATACACCAAATCGGACCACGATCGTACGCTATGCAGAACTCTAATTTCGGCTGATGAGTTGAAATGGTTTTGTTGTTCAATGGCCCGTAATTCCAAAATTGAATCAAATTCTTATCTTTGTACTTATATATGCAATGATATTTTTTATCTGGATCTGGTATAGTACTGACAGCTAATATTTGATCGGCATCCATCGCATTATAAGGAGTAGGCGCCCAACTTATCGAACTAATTGGCCCCCCACAAAAAATTGTCGTATCACCGTTTATATCGATGTCCGACTGAAATAATTTACAGTTCTTCCATGTATACTCAGAAGTAGCTGGATTTACGAGATTTTTAACATGTTTTATATCGAAATCAATAGATCTTTTCAGTTTTGGAATGTATGGCTGTATTTCTGAATGATCTAATTTTTTCCAACATTCAATTTTGGTAGCGACGATATCAGAAAATATATTTTCCACAGCACAATTATCTTGGTAACTGTAAAAATGCGAATTTAAACATTGATATTCGTTTGCGATATGTTTGCCTTACTAATCTAACGTCCATTTGAAAGCATTTGAATAACAACTGCTGACCAACTTCTTCCTGAGCGGCCCTAAGAAATTGGCGTGCATTATACTAGCCGTAGTTATCTGAGATTTGGTGTAAATCGTTCCATCGGTACTGTCTTCTTCATCGTCATCATCAAGTTTTTCTTCATCTGTTGACACGTCTTGTATAATCACATCGTCGTCTTCGAATTTTGAGTGAATTTCATTTATGTGCTGTTCGACGAACTTTCTCTGCCTGAACGTGGTAAGGCAGTAATTGCACGTGTAACCCTTAAATACAGGTTTATTATTAATTTATGATTCAAATAAATAAGCAAAATATAGTACATTTGAACACTTCTCCGGGCAATTTTCCAAATGTTGGAACAAGTCTTCTGCATCACTAGCGGTATAAGTGCAATTTTGAAATACACACGCAACTTCGCCGAATTTTTGTATATCTTCATTAAATTTCGAGATCACTTCGTCTTTAGAACGAAAACGCACGCCTTTTACATACTTGATCTGCAAGATTTAATCGATTATGCGGAATAAAACCGTTGTTACAACTCTCACCTGTCCTAGACCCGTGCTGAAGCCCTGGATTAATTTTGCTGCTCTAGAAAATAAAGTTTTAGGATCTATCTTTTCGGGAAATAATTTAAATTACATACTTATTGGCTGCTTTCCGTTTGGTACCGTCACTAGTGTCATCAGGGGGTTTTTGTATCTCTGTTTTGTTGTCTGATGCTGTATCTGCTTTGTTAGTATGATATAACATTATATGCGTAGGGAAACTAACAGGCAGCATCTTTCTCTGACACAGGTGACAAGTCACTTTCATATCGTCAATTTCATTTTGACTTCTTGCGCATTGGGTTCTGTGAGATAGGTAACCCACTACTGATTTTCTAGTGTGACCACACGTTTCACAACGTAAAGGTTTCTTTTTGGAATATTCTTTCAATGTGCGAATAACGAATTCTTTGTCGTTTAAGTCCTATTGATAATTCGTTTACAAACACCCACGAATATAGTATAATGAGACGAATTTCTTACCAATGGACGCTCACCAATTCTCCAGGCTAAGTTGTTGTGCATAGATTGTTTATGGACATACCATTGAGATTTCAACATAACTTTCATACACACTGCGCATCGAGTTTGATCCGCCTCTAGTTCATTCGATTCTGAGAGTGATAATGAGTCGTTACCTTCACTAAAATAATAATAATAATAATATAAATATATTTGCAATTATACCATTACAGACTTTGTCAAAAGTTTATGTTTTAACAAACAAAACACATAAATAAACAATAGGAAAGGAGACAAACAGAACATGCATAGGTATAAATAAAACATAAATAAATAAATAGCATAAAGATAAAATCTTGTATAAATAAAAATATGTATTTTAAAAGAAAATTAGGTTTGTACCCAGTAAACCAAATTCAAATTTCCCATAATTATTTTTAGTAACTACAACATTAAAGCATGAAGTTACCTATGATTTTCTATTACAATAATAGTTATTTGAATACCTTTAAGTTGAAGTTACTAAATATAATTGCGGGAAATTTGAATTTTGTTTACTGGGTAGGAACTCCTGAATTGAGTAACACTCTCTCCATTAATATTTTTTCATTTGCCTAACGAAGTTATTAAGTAAAGTAAAGTTTATTCCCAAAAGATCAATACATTCAGATATAGGAGGACTTGCAAACAAAAAAAGACGTAGTTTATAAAAAAAAAACTTAACTATGACCAAAAAAATAAAAAAATAAAAAATAAATTCGATTCTATTTAAATATAAACAGGAACTGTGACAAGCAGCAAAATTTAAGAAAAAAAAAGAAATAATAAGAATGAAGAATACTAACATTATGACAATTACATTAAATTAAAGAGTAATATTGTTACATCAACATTGATTAAGGAAGTGTAAGTATATATATTTATATATATAGATTTGCACTAATTATATAATTTCGTCACCCAGTAGTTCATCGATCTTTGGGTACAAACGAGTCTGTGATATGTCATTTCTACGTCTAGTAAGATACTTGTGGCAGTGACCATTTGTCCTGTATACCAGAGACGGTAAGATAAGAATGCCCTGTTGTTTAAAATGCGATCTGCAACTCTCACTATAATTTAGGTTGCACAAAATTCTAATCGCCCTCTTTTGGAGCATAAATACCCTATTCGCTTCCATACATGCTCCCCAGATAAGTATACCATATGATGAAATAGGGTGGAAATAAGAAAAATATACTGGCTTTGCAGCCACATGAGTAAGCCGTATGCTTGACTCTTCTAATGGCATATAAGGTTGCTGGAAGTCTGCTGCATAACTGCCGAGAAATTCCACGTTTGAAGATTCGATTATTATTTGATTATTATTATTTGCTGTAAACCAATTCTCTGCATTTTTGATAGCTTTCTCGGATTGTTCACGAAGACCGTGAGCATCTTCTGCTTGTACCAATACCGACGTATCGTCCGCATAAAGACAAATCTCGAGGCATCAACATTGCAAGATATATCGTTTATATAAATTATAAAAAGCGGAGGTCCGAGGTTCGATCCCTGAGGCACACCATACTCAACGCATCCAAGGTGAGAGCGTTCCAGTTGTAAGCTGCACTCTTCCAGACTGGTAAGATTTGAACAAATCAAGAAAGTTTCCCCGTACACCATAATACTGGAACATTTCCAGTAGGATGCAGTGATTGACTGAGTCGCAGCTTTTACTAAATCGAGAAGCGTTATGCCCGCCCATGCACCTAAATCAAGGGTATTATTAATATGCTGTACCATTTGTGAGATCCCAGTAATTGTTGAACACGCTTTCCTGTATCATGCTGATTAGAGGAAAAGTATTGTGTTCGAAGTAATTGGTCAGCCTGAGTGGAATTGCTTGTTCAAAAACTTTGGACATAGATACTAATAGGGCAATAGTTTTCACATTTATTTTCGCCACCGCTCTTTAATGTTGGAGTTTTAGTAGGCTAGGAAATTTCTTATTCTATACAAGTATTGAATAACGTCGCTAGTGGCACGCCTTAGTTCTTTGTCGCAGCACTTTAATTCCGTATACGTCCTCTGAATATTCGGCTTTCAAATAACATCGAAGCAAAAAGCAAACGAATAAATTCCCAAGCCACCGACAACGATTAGGTCATTACACTTACCTTTCCGGCTTAATATTGATAATAAGCGTGTTGATGATGTCCGCAGTTCCGCCATCTTTGGCAGGTTTTCCTCTTCGGCCCTTGCGCTTAACAGTTTTACTTAAATCTAAATTAACTTTACAGTGCTTTATATGTTCCGCAAAATATTCCACAGAATCGGACTTTTTCTCGCAATTATTACATCTCAAAACGCCCTCCTCTTGTAAAACCGAATTTAATATTCCTTGAACTACAGTAGTATCTTCCAGGTTCTACAAAAAGAAATTTTGACTTAGATTAGGAGAAAGAAGAACATGAGATGTTTGTATATGATACAGGTAATTTGCTCTCGTAAACATTAAGCAGTACGGATTTCGCATTCGATTTCTTTTGTAAAGATCAGAAGTAGAACCTGAATTTTAAAGATTTTACGGAAATTTTTTCTTGATTTAATTTTAGTTTAAGTAAATAAATAAACACAAAATTTGTACAACAATGTATTTTTTATTGTATGAAAACTGATATATATGTATATATATATTTATAAAAATTTATACAATTACTTTACACTATCGCTCATGACTATTTGAACGTTCCACAATTAATGTATAAAAAAAAAAAATTAAAAATAAACTCTAAAATACGCTGTATAACTATAGCTTAGAGCTCTAATATTAACTGTTTCACAGAACAGAGCTAACCTTGTAAATTTCAAGTTGAAAAAAAAAATATTAATGTTTTCTTCGCGAGTTCTTAATCTTTAAAATTTTAACTTAATGAGAATATTTACAAATGACAAAATCGACATCAACGATTTAAAAGTATCCCCAAAAACGAGACGTTATATCTAATAGCTAATGATATCCAGTGTTTCAGCCAATCACGAGCAACAGTGTATACTAAACAACATTATTTCAAACAAAACTACAACATTGTTATATGTAATCTGCTGTGTATATGTATTATGTACATATATAAAGAAATATAAACGTAACGTAGAACCGACCTAAACAAATTGTACACTCCTTTTATCTTCAAATTTGATTGTAGAAATAAGATTGTTTTAGGGCTTTCACTACTGCAGAGTCTCTACCTGGACAACCTGCTAGGTACAACAACAATGCGTAAGACACACAAATTAGATGCGATTTAGTAACACTTACCATTGGTTTCTCATCGGAGTTCCAACCCAGATCATTGTGCACCTTCCTGTTGTGCTCGGCCCAGAGAGATCTCTGCATCTTCATGTCACATATGCAACATTGCGTTATATCAGCGCCTTCTGATGATGATTTTTCTTTTTCGTCGGGTTGATCTGCTTCCGTGTCTTCGGTATCACATGTGCGATCTTCACTTCCGTTGGTCTTATCAGATTCTACAGGATCGCTTTTAACTTTATGATTTTCTTTAATATTATTATTTTTATTATCATTAGTATCATCAGTTTTCTGCTCACTGATATCTTCTGATGAATGCTGAAGCGTATCATCAGCTTCACCGTCTTCGTTCGCGTCAACATCCTTCTTCAATTGTTTAGATTTTGGAACTGGTTCCTCGACTTCTGCATCTTCCGTTCTAATCCTTTTATTGTTTTTGTTACTAGACCCATACTCGTCCTGTGAAGATTTACCGGCTTCTTTATTTGCCGACCTTCTATTATCGCTACTTGCAACTCGATTCATTTTAACATCCGGCTCATCCACATCACTATCTTCTCCGTTCAATAAACTATAATTGACGATCTTTCGTTTGCGCCCGCTAGTTTTAGATTGCGTATAATTTTCCTTGTCTGCCTCCACGGTGTCGATCTTGACTAATTGTTCGGCTTCTTTCTTTCTGAGAGCTTCCATCTCCGCTTTGGATTTACGTCCGCGTTTCTTAGGAGTTTTAACTTCGCTCTCCGCTTTGCTTTCCGGCAGCGTTGCGGGTTGCGATGGAGAGGCTTTAGTTTCATCTTCAGCGTTGGATTCCGTTTTCTCCTGTATATTTTTATTTTTCGGTGGTCTTCCTCTCTTCCGCGGCGGTCCTTCGGCTTGCTAGGGCTCTCTTTGCTACTGGACGGTTCGCTTTCTTGCGACTCAACGTCATTGTTTGATGGTGAAGGTGAGAGATCATTTTGAGAATCGTTGCTTTTCTGTGTATCAACAGTGGCGGGTGAGGTATTGAAATTTTTGCGAGGTCTACCTCTTTTCTTAGGTGTTATCTGCTGCTCCGGTGAATCTGTCTTTTCAGACTCGGAATACCGTTTCGCAATAACTTTCTTCAAGGGACTCCCTGTTCTTAGTCCTTTTTCTGGTGTGTAGTCTTCATCATTGTCAGTCGATTTAGCGACATTACTTATACGCTTAGGTCTTCCCCTCTTTTTAGGCACTTTCACACACATCATCGTCATCGTCTAAATTTATCACACCCTTAACGTCGGTCATCGTAGAGCCGATTATTCTCACTTTAACTGGCTTTCGTATATTCACAGGACTTCCCGGCTGGCTGTCAATCTCGATGACCTCGCCGTCACTGACCGATTTCCCAGTTCTGGAATCTTCAGAATCTTCTTGCGATCTTTTTCTTTCCCGATATGTGCTCATATAACACGGTTTATTCTCTTTCACTTTCTCAGGTGGTTTGGCAGCGGGAACTTTTTTATATGTTTTTGGCTCGTCGAGCGTGTTCGTCTGCACGGGCACTAAGTGCAGTGAAGCTTTGTCCTTAACTGGAAACGAATCTACTTCCTGTAACACTTTTTTTAGGTTCTCATACATTTTCGCTTGTATTCTTTTTAGACACTCTTTCTTCTTAACTCCCGGATCGGCATTAGCTTTAGAAGTCGATTGCGCGCCCTCAGCAGTTTTCGACTTACTATCTTTTTGAGTGGGAGTTAATTTTTCATCACTTTTTATCTGTTTTCCATTACTGATCATATCTTCGATCTCCGACGGAGAAAGATTCGATTTTTCATCGCTTACGATTGTGAATTTAAGCTTTGATTCATTATCCTCCTTGTCATCATCATCATCATCGTCGTCATCGTCATCATCATCTATCTGGACCACAGTTTTAGCACCGGTGTTCAACAAAATCGGACTCTTCCTATCAGCCGTTATCCAGTCAACATTTTTAACCTGCATCACTAGCGGGGTATGATTAAGAAGAGTACATAGCTTATTTTTCATCCTCCTTTGCAAACTGCTCGTGTCAATGCTAGCTTCTTGGCTAATATCTGTCTTCGCTGAAGTATTTGAAGAAGTTTTTCCGCTATACGTTTTTTCTGCAAATTTCTCATCTGCGCTTCTTTTGTCTCCGCCTTCAACTGTTGTTTCTGAATGTGGTTCATTTTTATCGGAACTCTGGATTTTTTCGCAATCTTTATCGGGTTGTTCTGTAGAATTTTCGCTTTTCACCGAATCAACCGCATCCTTATCTATATTTTGCGACGACTCTTCCACTTGCTTAGTTTCAGAAGTAATTTTTTCGAGATCATCGTCGGCTTTCTCCTCAGCAATTTCTTTAGTATCCTCAGCAATTTCTTTAGTATCCTCAGCAATTTCTTTAGTATCCTCAGCAATTTCTTTAGTATCCTCAGCAATTTCTTTAGTATCCTCAGCAATTTCTTTAGTATCATCAGCAATTTTTTAGTATCATCAGCAACTTCTTTAGTATCATCCATGGCATCCGTGGTAGATTCCTCTGTTTTATGTTCGTTATCAGCAGAGGCAGCTGATGTGGGTGGTGATTTGCTCTTCGTTTGTTCCTCGATAACCTTTACCAGTTCATTTTTAAGGCCCAATTTCTCGAATTCGGCTGGTGTTATTACAATCGTTTCAGTCTCTGCTGTTTTTGCTGATTGAGACGACGAAGACTCCTCCATTTTCTGTTGGAAGAATTTTATATTCAGAAACATACGGTAGAAAGTTAAGAATTTATTGATTGCAAAAATACAATGAAACGTACATACGTAACAAACAAAATTCAACTCATTAATAGAAGTGATATTAACTCGATTTCAGACGAACCTTTACATTTGCAATTGAAACCCTATCAGATTTAGCGCTAAATTTCTGACATGTTAAAACAGCAGCTATCTGTTCAAAATTGAACAAAAACGAATTTCTCGAATAATACATAGTGACGTCATCATAGACATCTGTTCTTCAAAGTTATCCACTCCAGCTCCGGAGGTTAGCTATATGATATCAAAGAGTGTTAATTGGATGGAAATAGAAAATGCTGCTACATTTACTTGATTTAGTAGTTTGTTGATTCTATAGTAAATACATCGCAAGTCATTCATGACTTTTGCATCCCTTGCATCACAAACTATGGCAAGGCAAAAGATCGACATTCCAAATTCTTAAAAACGAAAGTTTTAGACATTTACAGCTTTACAAAGAAACTCTATTTTATGTAAAAGCTTATTTAATCAATTTTTCCAAATTTTCAATCAGATCCATCCAAGCCGGGCATTAGATATCTCTTTTTAAACCATTTGCTGGCATTTTAAAAAAGTGACGCCACGAAAATATCAATAGGGTTAATATTGAAACACAATTTCATTCAACAATGAGTTAACACCTTCCACCAAGAGCTGCCATTGTTACATATTTTGTTCTTTTTATATATATATATTATATTTCAAAAGTATTATGAACACAGAGTTGTATGGGCGACAAATTTTGAAGACATCACTAGCGGGGTATGATTAAGAAGAGTACATAGCTTATTTTCATTCGTCAATTCGTGAATAACCATGATAAAAAAATCTTGCGATGTAACCATGTAATAATATTTTATTCTATCATAAAGATGGATCATAAGAGATTGCCCTAAATGTTTTTTTTTTTTTTAACAAGTCAAAATTGATCAAAATAAAGGAATTTTATTTGTTTTTCAAAAACTTGGATATTGCATTTTAATTAAAATTTTCCCAGCAATTCCATAGATTCAAACAGCTGTAGATGTTTAACACATACAGAAACTGTAAAATATTTAAGAGGCTTCGCCCTCGGTTAATAGATGGCGCTGGAAAATTAATCAAGTTCTAAAGGCCCACCTCTTCCTTAAAAAATATGATAAAGCTTATAGAAAAGCTAATTTGCCTTTATTCGAGCGCCTCCAAAATTTTATATATTCCCATTTTTTTAAACCTAAATTTGGAGAATTTATTTAACTGAATAAAATGGCCGATCTTCAGGACGGTAAAGTTAATAAATAAATTTAAAAAATTATTTTAACGTAATTACGTTAGATGATTACTACATAACTACAAATTGAAGTTTAACTAATCTAATTTTAAAATTTTGTTTCGAATCTTCTGTAATTTAAATGCAAATGTTTGCGTATCGATATTAAATGTTTTTTTTCAGATAAATTCAAATCGATCAAAATGAAAACATTTTTTTTAACAATTTTATAAATCGCATTTTAAATAAACTTCACTTTTTTCCATAGAGGCAAACAATTGTAGATTTTTACACATATAGAAACTGTGAAAATATTCAATGGGCTGCACCTTTGATTAAAAGATGGCGCTGGAAAATTAATTCAATGCTAAAACACCACCTAAATTTCACCTTAAAAAAATATGATCAGAGGTAAATTGAAACTTATTGCCATTCCTGCGGCGACTTCGAAATTTTCGTGTTTCCATTTATCACGATCTGATGCGCCATCTACCAATAAAAAATGCACTAAGATGACATATTTTTATAGATATTATTTATGTAAATATAAAAAAAACGAGAATCTATATGATAGATATCTAATGATAATTTTTTAAACATAAATTTCGATAATTTATTTAAATAAATAAACTATTCAACATTGTTTTTACTTAAAACTATTTGGACTTCATATACATTTTATTTTGAATATTATCTAATCCAGGTGAAAATCTTGTCTGCCTTCGTTCTGCGCAAATTAAAGGTTTCACACTTTGATAACGCCCAATTCTTTTTTCAGTACTTGGGTACTAATAAATTTTATATTAATCAATATGTAATTATCTTTAATAGCAGTGCTTGAAATTTAAGAAAAAAATTACCTGTAATTACCAAATATAAAAATGAGAATTAATACAAGAGATATATGTATTAGAACATTGGGTATTAAATGAATATGTATATATATTAAAAAGAAACAAAAAGGACTGATGACATGAACATCAACATATAATTTGCATTTTTTAATTTAATATAATATGTAACTACAGTTTTACCACATGTGGAAGTGAATATAAATGCAAATAAAAAAAGGATATGATGCTAACTCGTAGTACTTGAATGCAATGAGAGTCGAACCGCGTACATTAGAAGGTCGGACATGTTGTAATATTAACCAATAATAAACGAAAATAAGATGCGAGTTGTACATACCTCGGGATGTTTTATTTACGTGAAGGTAATAAACACTATATAGTCTAATACGATATAAATCCAATCCTCTCTTGATATAGATGCAAATATAAAATTATCGGCTTCCTTTTCGTTACCATCTCAAGACGCATAAACATACACAAGTAAAGATTGACGCTAGTGTCATTTTGTTGCCAACTTCATTGGATTAAAGTTTAATATGTCTTTTTGTAAATCGTTGCTGATTGGATAAACAATGTAAAAAAATAATTTTGTATTTCTTAAATTATGTAATAAGAGCATATCTGCAATTAATTAAACTGTGTATTTAATTTTTATCTAGTTTTATAGAAAATAGTGTTTATGGTTACTGGCGACATCTACCCGTAAATACTTTAATTTATGATACTTGGATCTCTGTATGGACAATGGGAGAAAAATTGTTATGTAATTTGAAATTTCGTATAATTTTGAAAATAATATAGTCACAAAACATATTGATGTCATAGAAATTGGGTTTTGAGTTACAGAAACCTGTGAAGAATTTTAGGTCCTGCTATCGTAGTTTAGTTCTGTTTCTTAACCATAGATGTCCGTATATTGTAATCATTTTTTAATATTTCCGTTATCGTTTAGTTTTTGTGTATTGGTAAATCAAAATTTAGAAAATTTTCTGTTTCAATTTTAATGCATGATGATGTACATTTAGTTTTTATAACAATCTGGTAAAAAGAGTTTGCAAATGTTATGAATATAAAATTTTGAAAACATTCTTATTTGTTTGAAATTGATGATTGATGATTTCCATTTTCATTGATGAAATAATTGAGTTTTTAATACTTACAATACTTCTTGACAAACCAACGTGCATATTTGCAAAATGTCCATATTTATTGAAACTTCTATTAACGAAATTACTAACCACCCCAAGACAGAAGTATAATAATAAAATCAAATAAAAACATTTTCACATGAATTAAAATTCATTTTCTAACACAGTTTTTAAATAGTGTTAAATATCACTTCAAAACCAAAATTGTTTTGCAAAGCAGTAAATGTGCACATTTGTGAAAAATATTTATTCCATATTACTTAATGTTCCCATAAAATTATAATACAAGATTTATATAAATAAAGTATCAGAAATAATTACGAGTAGTCATCTTGATCATCTGTTGTTGCTAAAGCTGAGGTTTGGGCTTGTTGCGCTGCTGCCTGTATCTTCTCCCATTCTTGCTGTTCTGCATATGCCTGTTCCTGCCTTGCCTTTGCAAACAGCTCTTGTTGTTGTCTTAATAGTTCTTCTTCTGGAATTCCTAAGTTTTCTAGTCTCGTACTTTGCCTCCTACGTTTAGCAGCTACTGCTTTACAATCTTTTAGGACTGCTTCGGCTTCTACACGATAATCTGCAAAACCTAGCCTCTCGAGCGCTAAAAATGGAAAACTATTAATGCAGATGTTATAAAAGAATCAAGTTCCATACCACTAAATATATGTTCTGCATTAATAGTCTTCTTATGTAGTTGATTACATATGTCGTTTGCTTCTGAGCTTAGTAAATGTATAAATTCTGTACAACAATTTAAAATAAGTTCCCTGGCTTCGTTAGCTATTCTGACGTGTGGCACTAATTCTTTGATCATTTTGTTTATACTAGCACGAGGTAGAGTTAATTCATCGTCTTCAACATTTCCAGCACCTCCAGATGTGTTAGGTGTATTCATTTTTACGTAAATAAAAATTTACGTTCTTTTTATTCAACATAACCTACCTAATGTCAGATTTGACACTTGTTCTCATTGACATTTATATTTTATTTTAGACAGAATTTAGGACAACTATTCAAAGATGGCGCAAGAGTGATGTGGAGAACAAATTGACTATCGTTTCACAGATGGCAGCACAATTAAAAATTATATAATATATTTTTTTTTTAATAATTTGCAAGAAAAGTCTAAGATCCTTTACTAAATAAAACTGCATAGAAGATATCCTTACAATAAACATTTATTGATCTCTTTTTCTACATACAAAGTAAAATATATACAAAATCTAATTACTAAATCTTCTTTGGTTTATAAATTAAATTTTAAATTAAAGATTTCAATTTATACAAGTCCGACAAACATTGCACAATTAGCAAATGACATATTTGAAAGTTAACGTAGGTACGTAGGCAGACATTCACGTTATATAATTACATAATAAAACACAGAACACTCTAGACATTTAATACAAATCTAATCTTTGGACAACAAACAAAAATTTAATATTTTGCAGAATATACAATAAAATTAAATTCGTCAAAGCGCGTCGCACTGGTCATCGGCTTCTTTCGCTTCTAGTATCGATGATAGACACTCTTAAAGGGCTGCCAAAAACCCAGAGTTGTATCACCGATCTAATCTTTGGTTAAAGTAGATGAATTGGAACGAAAGCCTCGCATCCAAAAGCTACGTAACTAGACCACACATCTGAAATTTGTAACAAAAAGAAATTAATGTAATTCATATCATATCGGGGTGAGAAAAATTACTTACAAATAAAGCTGGGATTACGAAATTATATATAAAAATAGTTTTCATAGTCCGCATATGATGGGCTTCCTGAATTTTTAGTCGTCAGTTGCGTATTGTTCGACTCTGATTTTTTCGTATTTGTCTTCTCTTCTTGCGGTTTCAAGGGTAAAAGGGACATGTGCGATTTTGAGAGCTGCATGGAAGGAGTTATGGTTTTAGTTGATGAATTTCCAGACGTCCAAAATATCTGAAACAGTTTTTGGCTTGTGTAATTTTGAAAGCAATGGGGAAAATATTTCCTTTACCTTTCGTCTTGTAAGAGGTAGGTAATCTGGATTTCTCCTCACCAAGAAGTGACACTGGAGATTCGGCAGCCAGGTTTGTTGTACTTGAAGGGGCCTGTCGTCAGGATGTAATTTCCTCTGTTGTTCTTTACTGGGACAAACCTCGTAGAGGGAAAACTGTTCAACTCGCTCTTTATTGTTTGAACATGTTAATAGTAATGCTATCAGTTCGTCTACCGTCGTCTTGGCGCTTATTAATAAGCTCTTATATTGTGAATTACAATTCAATGCAGAGTCGTATACTTTTACCAAACCACCACGCCTCGTTTGTAAGGAAAACCTGCAATCGAAAAAGACGATTTTGAAAATTGATTTTATAAACATCTTTAAATTCCACTTACTTGGAATCTCCTTTTGGATGGCAACTCTGTAACACCGCTGGTCTTGCCTCTTCGTCCAGGGCTAAGTGCGTCCGGACGCCCGCTTTCCTAACGGTGACCTCCATGCTTAGATAGAACAGTTTTGGGTCTCTATGCTTCATTTTGTATTTGCCCAAGAGAGTTGCGACAACTTCCCGACATGTCGTTTGGAAAGTTATACTTAAGGTCTTATACTCGATATCTGGACGTAGACATTTTGCGTAAACCTTTATGGTTGTCTGCAAAGAAACGAAAGAATAATTAAAAAGTAATAATCTAAATGCTTAAATTAAAAAAAAATTCCGGTACCGGGAATCGAACCGAGCCTCCTG